>MBFL02000112.1:0-95723 GCA_001696595.2 Aspergillus hancockii | reverse complement strand
CATCCCCCCTTCTCCCTCCCCAGCGCTCACTTCATGTCTCAGTTCTATTTGCAGGGTCTTACGCCGTGCCACTTGTGTTTTCAACCCATGAGACAGTCGACGTCCAAGTACGACCTCTTGAAATCTTTGCGGCCATCCAATACTACAACCCAGATGTCTACGTCGTGATAAGAAACTTCAATAGTAAACAGCCATTCCCTCCTACCAACTGGCTGGTCTATGGCCTAGGCGCTCGGATAATATCCCCACAGTGCAACTAAAGAGTGATACTGCGTTCTAGCCACTCAGCTTGAGTCAGCCCAGATTGAAACAGTTACATTGATTGATTGCGATCGTGCCCTACATCAGAGGCACTAGATGATGTTGATTTCCATATAAGGGTTATGTTTCACCCTGTTGTCACATTTTGCCGTTACTGTCGTTCTATCACGATGAAAGATACTAGAGCTATGTTTTATTGAATTGTTGTCTACTAGGCTCGACTAGCTTCAATCGAAGAGTGTTGATATCTTTTACGTGACTTATAGCTGGATTGTTGTCCGGGAGTTTGCTGACCGATACTATCTTCAGTGATTGTTAGTGCGCTGATACTATAGAGGTCTTTGGCTTGTTTTTGTTTTGCTTCATTTTTTGATTTTTCTTTCTTTTTATTAGAAAACCTACAATTGTGCCTAAGCTAGCACAAAAAGTGTAAAGATCAGTGATAATAACAGAACTGTCTGAAAAGATACCCCTAACATGGTTTTGCATGCCCCTTAGGGCTGTCTTTTGCCCAGCTCGTGTACCATTCTTTCTACACAGGTCACAAGAGATCTTTAAAAAGACTGTCTGGATTATGCCTAAATGAAACTTGCCGTATGATTAGAGTAATCTTAGCCTAGTATGTAGAGTAGTGAATTGTGGATGTAGCTGAAAAGTATTCTCCAGTGCAAATGGCTCGGAGTGTATCTAGAGTGTGATAGGTGCTGTATATGGAGTAAGCTGCTGGACAAGATCAATAGCCCTAAAAGTTATTAGTCTAGTCGAAAGAGGTATTGCTTGGATATCCCTGGTTAATCGTAGGCAACATTTGGGTAGCAAACAGACTTGTACTTGTACCAGCCTTTGAACTTAATGGTAGAATCCTCACGACTATCATATCATGCCTTCAGAAACAAATTCATAGGAGTGATTATATTCAGGCCACAATCATAAGACTGCGCCTAACCGTAGACAAAATTAAAAATGCAACGTATGAACCATATGCTCATGATCATTCATTCAGGCAACATAACCTTCATGCCATCTCCCACGCTCACCTAAGCATCGCTAGCAGTGACACAAGCCAAGCCACCAGCAGCTTACGCATCACCACCAACGACACCATAAGCAAATAAGCAAAAGTAAGAACAAGAACAACCCAACTACTCCTTCTCCCCAGGAAGCCTCACATCCTCCCAGCCCCTCCCGTCCCCAATACCAGGCAAACTCTTCTCCCTCCGGATCCCCTTCCACTCAGTAACATTCATCCACCCAATCTGCTGGAACCCACCGAAGCCTCCGATCCAATACACTTGAGTAACGACCAGCCTAGCCCAGAAGCTCGCGTGCGGCGAGTGAGGCCGACCGGGCAACCACACCTGGGCATCAGAATGAGCCTTCAGATAGCAAGACCGGAGCGCAGACTCCGTGTCGGCTGGAACAGGAGTCGGGAAGGGCTCGATGTACCCGATCAGAGTGACACGGGGGAGGCCGGCAGGGCTGAGGGGGAACCCGGGAAAGAGTGGCTTGGTCTCGTTCAGGTGGTCCCACCAGTCGATTGAGAGGCTGATGTTGGAGCCTGCGGCTGTGTTGCGGAAGGTCGTTGCGACGTGGAGGGCGAGGAATGTTGGGTCGCCGTTTCCGCCGTTCCCGCTTGTGGGTGGGAGGGCTTCGTCGCAGTCGGCGATGTATTCTTTCAAGCTGATGGAGTGACCGGCTACTGCAGCTGGGAAGTGGGCGTTCCCTGAAGGAAGGTCTGAGAAGATGGTTGAGGCTACGCCGGTGGTTGAGAGGGCGAGGAGTCGGCGGGCCATCAGTGTGGAGGTGAACCATGATGGGGCGGTCTCGATCTCCGAGTCCGACTTGTCGGTGGTGTAGGTGATATCGCTGCGGTCGGCATCATGCTTGGGTGACGAGGGCAAGTTGTTGACATCGCTTAAGACTGTTTGTCCGGTTAATCCATCGTCCACACCTGAAAGGGGTACCGCTGCAGCTTGGAGAAATAGCTGAGTGAGCAACAGAGCTAGTGCGGAGAAGAGGGTGAAGCCTCGGTAAAGACCCATCATGGCTAGCCTTCGAGGGATGGACAGCTAGATCTGTAGTGTAGAGACTGAGTGAGGGAGAAAAGGCTTTCTTTGAAGAGCAAAGTGTTGGAAGAATTAATGCCAAGGAAGCTCCCCCTCCCTTCGAAATCCGAATGGTCTGATGATGAAGGGGAGAGTGTGAAGGGAACGGCAATAGCACTTGATCTGATCTTATCTGATCACGCTAGGACAGACAGGGCTAAGCGTAGTCCACATGACGAGCGAAAAACATCCGACTCCCACTGGAAGTTCCGGTGGGCTCCGGTTGTGACACCTGCCTCAGGCTGCCATGGGAGTGACTCACCGCAACGCCACCGGATCTTCATCGAAACACTGGGAATTCGCATGGCAATTTCGGTGACTCATGCCACCCTATCACGAGACCATGTCAGCCAGTCGCCTCGCGTGAGAGCACAGGCGGCTATCTACGACTAGTTGACGGTAGGATCCATCGCTTTGTTGTGTGGTGAACTTTGAAGGCCTGAGGCAGGAAGGCATAAAGATCCGCGGCCTAATATTCAGGGCTTCAAGCCACAAACACGAAATACTTTCAAGTCACAAGTAAAGCACTCCTGAATTTTCCAGCGAACTCCGCAAGATAGAATAAAAAAATTTATTGCATAGATCCACCGCTACACCGTCGACCGAGACGGCAAAACCAAACGAGCCAAAGCAGAAAAGAATAAACTCTTCCATTGCCACACTCCAGTTCATGATAGAAATAGTAGTAATATCCACGATAAATGTAAACAAAGTAAATGTAAAAAGATAGTGATAGAACCTCCCGTCATAGATCATACACAAGTGGACTGCGGGTGACAGAACCACTGCACCAGACAGAGGCGGACGCAGACGTCCATCGCAAAATTCCAACCAACACCAGGGTATATACAAGACGAGAATTTTTTCCCGATAAAAAGACATGAGACAAAGTTCACACAAAACTTTTCCCACTGGATGTCTGCGTACCTTCCTCTGTAGGCGATGAGGCTAAATCAAAATTACTCGGTCGACGAGTTGAAGGTTGATAAGGATATTATGCAATAAAGAATAAACTTTTCCTTTCAACAAAAGAAAAGAAAAGAATGAACGCTATTCTGTCCACTGCATAAGGTTCCGGTCCTCCGAAGAGCGACTCCTAGCCCAGGTAGTCTGCTCGCACGCTTGGATTTAATGCAATCTTCCTCGCCTCACTACCGCAGCACGCACGCTTCATACCGGCTGGCCCGGAAAGTGGGGCATTGTAGTTCAAAGCGTTTAGCTGGGTAGCAGTGAGAGAGTGGGTGCGTCTAGATCCAGCATTCAAGAATAGATCGGTCATGTTTCCATCGGGTAGCAAGGTGCCCTCCCTAATGGTATCAGAATGAAGAAGCAGTTGGCGGGCGTGGTTCTGCAACAAGTCATCAGATCCAGCCCGACCACGCTTCCGACACTGGCGGGGGTTTCCGCTTTGCTCCATCGCCTGCGTGGCCTGGGACAAGGTGCTAGACAATGCGCAGAGGCTCTGAGCTGCTTCATGAGTCGACGTAATATCGACAGGAATCCCCAAAGAGAATTTGGAGAGGTCCGGGGCAAGTCCGGTAGACCCCGAAAAGCTTTCCGGAGAATGATAAATATCGCTGTAGGAACTTTCGTCAATAGGAGACGCAACGGCCACAGGTTTCCGGTTCTCCTTCATGGAATTGTTGGTGCATCTAAGCGTTGCCTGAACCGCTAAGCGAGGCAGAACAGGCGCGGGCGCATTCGATGACATAGAAGACCGCGAAGAGTTGGAAGACAGACTCGAAACATCCGAGACCATCGAATCCGGCGAAGACGCAGAGGACGTCGAGCGAGCCAGAGATGACCGGCGCACCGTAGTTGGGTAACCATCAAACGTGCTAGTCTTCGGGCAAAACGGAAGTGAAGGGCGCTGGTCGAGGGTCGACCGCGCCATGCACATATTTTGCGCCTGAGACATCGCAGCGCAGAAGTAGCGGCGGTGCGACGAGAAGGAGCCAGCACTCGCAGCAGGAGTGGAGGCCATGTTCGACTGCGGTGTCATCTGCGGGGTGGGCAATGTAGGAAGCCGTGGCATCGACGGAAGGGATGCATTAAAGCTACCAGCCCGAGAGGGTTGGTCAAGAGCTGTAGGAATCCGCTTATATGCGGATGGCTGTTCAGGAGCCAACGGAAGGGCCGAGGGCTCACTCGCGAAAGATGGGAAAGACCCTCTGGTAGAAGTGCCACGAGGAGATGGCGAGCCAGCCACCGATCCACAATCGGATCCTCCCATGCTTGAGGGAGTCATAGGCTCAAAATCAATTTCTTCCAACTCAGGAGTGAGTCTTGGAATGACCGTCTGCCAAGTCTGGCCTTCATTTGACATACCACCAGCACCAGGAGTGTACTTTAACACGATATCCGTCCACCGCTGGAAAGTGGCTTCGGGAATGTGAAGTCTCCAATCCACAGCTTGGAGAAACATCAACTCGTTTTGGTTGATCTCCAGTGTATTCAGACCGGAGATTTTGCTCCACGCACGGGCGGAGTAGTTTCTGTCCTGAAGGTATTTGGAGGCAAGGATCAAGGCGGCAAGGAACATGCGTCGACCACATTGCATGGCCCGACAGACCGGCTTACTCCGGGTCTGATCATGGCTGAGATCGTGACTTGGCACATGAGGCTTAATCTTGATCAAGTAATACAAAGCCACTTGCAATGTGCTATAGCTAGTCCGAGACCGACGGAGCGTCTCCTGGATAAAGGTGCGAAGAGGCAAAACCCCTTTGCATCCTGTAGTTGAATCACTTCGGAGTGCTACTGCGGACAAGGGCCAGATGGTTTCGACGATCTGCGATGCGGTGTCTTGATAGGGATATTCAGCTCTGGGGTCGCACCCGATAGGATCCGACTGCACTTACCGACGAGGTTATCGACAAAGTTCACTTTCCGCTCCGACTGTCGCAACAGACAGGGTGGAGGCCGGGCGCAAGGCACGCCGGTGGACTGGATACCGCTGTTGGTACGCCGTGGATGCTTACGTAATTCCGGAGGAACGGGAGCGTCCACGGGCTTGGGAGCGTTGGCCCTCAAGGACGTACGCGAAGGGCGGTATTCACCGTCATTTTCCCAGATAACATCGACCGGGTTCGTCGAGGTGGAAGAGATGGATCCCTGGGTGGACGCCCCATCCAGAGAAAACACCGACGACGAGGAGGACGATGCGGAGGAAGATATCGACGATGCGTAAGGGTGCGCATACGACGCTCTGTATGAAACACTAGGGTTTGGATCTTTCAAACCCAAAACGTCAATCCCTGTCATATTCCGGGGAGCTATCCAGATGAGTGACCTGATTTACTAAGTAACTCAATGATGACCAATCAAATGGACGGCAACTCTTGTCAGACAATCTAACGTAAGACCGGGATAGGGCAAGTTGCGCTCGTTTTAAACCGTGAGAAAATCAAATATACCGTTGTGCAATAACCGTTAACGAGACGCTGGTAAGACAAAAACCGTCTTTGTTTATAGGCGACGGCAAGCCTTCGAGAAAGAATTCGCCAGATTGTATGGGTATCAAAAAAGGGTGGGTAGGTCGGAGGAGGTTAAGGAGTCAATCAATCAACTGCTACTGTATGTCGAGGATGGTCGGGTAAAGGCGAGAATAAAGGCGTAGATCGGAGCTTAAAAGAGGTAGGGTATCAGGTGTACAAGGATCGTAGGGAGGCAAAGAAGAACTTATGTCCCGATCACCTGTTGTAGAGTCCAGGGCAGATCAACCGAAGTAACGTACGAGAGACACGTCGAAGTATATCAATCCCACGCGACTTCTAAAGACGACAGGCGCTGTATGAGTCTTCAGGTTTAGATGAGGGCAACAGACTTGTCGGACTTTCGGAGATCAAAGGCGGAGGATTCTGCAACACAGGTGACCGGAACAATGTATTTCGTAACAACAGGGTACATCTTGAGACTTGGGGTGGGAGTTATAAAAGAGCCGCTACGAAGGCGGACTGTCAACAAGCAGGCAGTTACACTGATGTAGACTGAAGCTTGTCCCAGGCAGTCAGCTATCTGTGAGGAGGCTCTTTAAAGAGGCGTGAAAAGGACAGTTGAATTTAGTCTGAGGCGAACGAATACAGTCAGCAACGATGAGTCCCCAGTATATTGTGCTTATGACTCCTTCGTCCGGAGAACCACTTGTGAGAACCACCGGGTGCGCTGCCTATTCGGAGGGCGGAGCGGTAGACTGAGTGACTAACTGGGGGGAGGCGACCCAGTCAGAAAACAGGTAAGGGGGATGGCGAAAATTCGAGATCAGAAGGGAATTCGCCAGTGGCACCAGGGAAGGAGAACGATATGAAAGGAACGTGACTGAAGAAAGAACTTGAGGGATGGTTACTCACCGTGACCTGTGGCGACTTGCGAGAGTGGCGGAAACTGAGGAACACAGCGGACCGCAGGGACCACGTTTTTCTGCCAGATGAAAGACGAAAAGCAGACAGAAGAGCGGAGAGAAAATTGACAGATGAGACAAGGAAAAGAATTAATAGAGACAAAAATAAATCATAAGGGGTGAGAAGTAAAAAATAATAATAAAAGAGAAGGCGAGATGACTCTTCAAAAAGGTAGTCGTCTGTCCTTTCTTCAGAAAGGATGACTAGTAAGGAAAAAGGGAAGAGAGGAAAGGGTGGAAGAGGACGGAGAGAATAAGTCGAGAGAGTCAAGTCAGCCCTGTTGCGGTAGTCTTAGTCGTACAGTACGGAGACGGGGCGGTACTTAGAGGTTCAGGGCGCAGGGACGATGATCGGGAACGGATGATACAGTATGACTCTTTCACTGTCCACCCGAGATAGGGAACTCTGGGCCCGAATTGGGCATTTGATTCATGATCCGCTTTTTTTTACGCTTTGCCTATTCCTATTACATTTTCTTTTTCATGAAGGCAAATCATATAGCATCCTTTTCAGATCATCTGAATTAAAAATTCGTTATGATTACAATTGTCATCATCTTTGATAGTTCCCCATAGTATCTACCTAAACTAATCAAATGAATAGGCAGATAATAAAACCTTGGGAATCTACCTAATGGTAGAGTAGGTTACTCGGCCTCCATGCAATACGGTCACTTTTGCAGGAGTCATGAACTTAACAGCCGTTCTCGCAAAGTTACATGCATCATGATATTAGTAGTGCTCCTAACCATAAACTATATTACTATTGAATAATTCATTTTACTTGGATATACGAGCCCCTAGATACGATAATCAAGAGACCAGAAAATAGTCGATAGCAAATCAGCAGATCAGATAGTTACTATCATAGTGGATACCTTTATACTATCTCTCTCTTCTCCAGAATCCAGAGTACTCCCAAGTATATATCAAAAAGGATGACTCGTTCGGCCAACCTATGGCGATATCGGCAGCATGAAAAAATATGTCTTAGTAAGTACAGCTGTCAACCATGCTGTAGAACATGTAATACTGCAGGACTAATATACTTCGGTAAATTACATACTCATTATAACAATAGAGTTATACCCACAATAAAAGAGTGCAAGGAAAAAAGACCATATTCCAAACATAAAGAGCACCGAACATGAATCAGGATGAGATCCTTACCACCTGAGTTAGTCCCCAGTGCAACAGAAATTGCAACATCATGATCCCAACCGCCAAATAACTTTGGTTCAACAATGTTTCTTCTGCCGCTCTCGTCAACGGCCCAAAAGGTTGGTGGTCAGCCAACCACCGCTTCTGGATTTGGCTCATCGCCAGTCCACGCCACCGGAAGATTCGAAGGTCTTTTTTCTTTTTAAGAAAAAAAAGTTTTTTTTATCCTTCAGACTTTACCAAGTTTGGTACGAGCACCGCTTGCACGAAGAGGGCAGTGTAAAGCAGTGGCTGTTCAGGTTCAACACAAAAATAGGTAGGCACATCTTGTTTTACCTGGTCTGTAGCCTTGTCACTCTATTCTAACCTACCTGTTTTCTTCCTTGACCTTGATTTCTGGTCTCCTATGCTACTGTTTGATTTTTAACACATCCAGGTAACTAGGGTGTAATTGGAAACTGAGGTGGTAAAATCCTCCACTGCATTGCAAGAGAACCACTCAGCCAACTGTCCTGTGGAACCACCATTCCAGAAACGGTCTTAGCTCCCCAGGCGCCAGGCAACAGGTTACAGAATGAAATGCGAATAAAAGGAAAATATGCCAAAAAACCCCCCCTAGTCTAGTCCACCGCCCAGCACATGGCCTCACGATCATAAGGTACAGAGCGCAATCCATGTCTTCGGTGCATAGTCCTTCTCTCTGTTCCATTCCAAACTATCGACACACAACAGGTGACTATTTACTTCGATCAGCTAATAGTGAACAACTAGTAGCTTTATTTCTTACTTAAGAGAAATAAATTCAGTATTAAATTAAAATGACTTACCTTCCCCCTTGTCACCTAAGTTAATGATCCGGGGTAGGCAGATAGCTGATGGGGTAGGTATGTGCCTGGAAGACTCGGAGCAGAAGTCCAGATCTCCTGATGTCTTCTAATGCACGAAAGGATCCAATCCCCCTTCACGTTAGTTGCTTTTGGAATTCCCTTAGCTATACCACATCACAACCACCGCCCCCCCATCTTATCTATAATACAATACAATACTATTATCAGATATATCCATGTCGACTTACTGCCCCTTTACTCCGTATAACTACACACATACGTAATCACCCGTAGAAAACTCCATACACTCTTCCAAATGTACCTACCCCCCTCTCGTCTCATCGCCTCCTTTTAAAACAAAATTATACATAGAACAACAACGACAACCCTATATACACAAAACAAATCAAAACACATAATATAACATACGAAGCAAAAGAAAAAAACTAACTACTAATAATAGCTCCCCTCCCTAAGGCTGTGTACCCAGCCTAGCCTTAGTAGTTAGTGTAAGTACACCTACCCAGAACACCTAAGCAATGAATAATCACAATCATAATCATATAATCCATGACACCACATACCCACCTCAGGCAGTAAATCGAGTCATAGCCTTCCCATGGACATCCCTCCCTCATCGAGTCTAGCGTTATTATCGACAATGGAAAAAGAGGGGTGGGCTCTGTCCCACCAATGGCAGCCCTGATGATGTTGCCGCTGCTGCAGAGTTGGTTGGTCGGTGGAGTTGAGACTAGTGGGGTGGTTATACATTAGTCAACTCGAGGGATGGTCCCTAGCCCCGCATCTTATTCATGGTGTGGGAGGGATTTTTGGAGAGCTTACGAGCTTACAAGTGGGAGGTGCAGAAGGTTTTTAACTTTTTTGAGGGTGGTAGGTAGGCAAGGTAAGGTACTGTATGTACTTTGGGCTTGGAGTGGGTTTTTTTGGATGAGGTGAGCTTATGGGTGTGTTTTTTTGCTAGAGTGTTGGGGTTGTGGGTTGTTGTTGCTCTGAGAACCAAGATCGTTAGGGTTATGGATATTCTCTCGCAGGGATGTAGATATGTACAATACCGGAGATATAACATCACCGCCGCATCAGATGTCAACTCAGACAAAGAACCACATACATCATGGAAAGCCTGGCAAACAGAAGTACAGCAAGCTAAAGCACACTTCCCTCGTCTTAACCTTCGTAGAACTCTAGAACTCAAAGCGAAGCACCCACATCCAACCAGAACCCGTCCAAAGCAACTCACCATACCATCATTTGCGGGGTCGGAATCATAGATCCATAGGAAGGATGGGAGAGAAAGTACTAGTTCCTGTTTCTAGAGAAAAACTCCTCCGTGTCGAGACTAATGGTGTAAACTTGACTTTCGCCTGTTTGGGGCACGTGCAGAAGCATGATGTATGCTAATGCATACATGCTAGCTTATGAATCCTACTAAGGCATGATGTCGGGCTGGCGTGGGTTTGACTATTTTATCTATTAGTGGTGAGCTTTTCTATTGAGGGTTCGGTTAGTAGGGATCTTTGTTCGGGGTTAAGGGCTTGATTTAGTTATGTTTCTAGTTTCTTTTATAGAATATGTTGGCTATACGTCTGGGAATTCTATATCGTCAATCTATGGGTGTGTTTATATCTATAGAAGCTTCAGATAGTGCCGATGCGCCATGTTAAATCATTTACGATCGGCCCAAACTTGGTCAATAAACGCGAGCACGTCATTAAGAAGTTCTTGCGGCCTTTCCAACGCAGCGAAATGTCCTCCCTGTTAGATGTCAATGCAAGCCAAAAGCCCTCGAATTTCTTGGGCTAACGTACCTTTTCATGCTCTCTATGGAACACAAGGTTTCCGGTGGTTTCAACCCAGGCGCGCGGCACTGGCAGCAATTCCATGGGAAAGTAAGAAAACCCAAACGGTTTATGAATGTACCACCTTGGATCCTGGGCGGGCATGATCTTAGGTGGCGGAAAACCCTATAAGAAACGGTTACCGGTCACTCCATGTATACGCCAATGAAGGGTGCACATACCTCGCGGTAGGTGTAAATCGACCGAGAAAACGTCTCAGTAAACCAGTACAGAGACACAGCTTCGAGAATGACATCCAGCGGCAGAGGGCCATCCGGCCAATCAAGGAACTTCTCCCCAACCCTGTCCGTCGCAACAAGATGTCAGCAGAATAGCAGCAGAAGTAACACGTGCACCCTCACCAGGCTAGTAGTGCAAGAGGGTTCGTCGCTATAACATTGCCGATAGTACTGGGCCGAGTGCCATGCTCCACGTTGTATCCCATTCCGAAAGTCGAGAACCATTCTGCGCGAGCAAGGTTGCTTTTCTCAACCTCCGTAATAGCTGACTCCGGTACGTTGTCAGGTTTCTTGATGAAACAGGCATTGACTATAACTTAATTAGCTACAAGTCACATGCACAACATTTATACGCTGATCTCACGATGAACGGCTAGAATCATATCCAATTAACATCCTGATATCTCAAAACTCTCCTTCATTGCACAGTCATACCTTTGCAACCATCATAATCAACCGCCAATATTCTCCCAATTTTGGCGCCAATATCACCACCCTGTGCGACGTAGCCGCTCTCGAACCCAAGATTGACCATAAGCTGGTTGGCAACGCGAGCAACATCCTCAGCCCCAAAGTCTCTGTCCAGCGGAGGCCCAGAAGAAAATGTGTAACCTGGATGCGACGGTACGACGAAATGATATGGTAAGGTTGCAGGAGTATATTTCTCCCGAATCAGTGACAGAAGAGGGAGAAACTCAAGAAAACTGCCTGCTGTACAACGTTAGTCAAGTAAAAGCCTCCGATAGAAAATGATGATAGAGATAGGGTGTACTTGCCTGGCCAACCGTGGAGGAACACAATCGGAATCGCATCCTGTCTCTCCGAGAAAAGGGCGACGAAGTGGACGTTCAAGCCTTCAATCTCATACGTGAATTGAGGGAAGCTGTTGATATGGCATTCCACCGATCTCCTTGATATAGTTAGTTTTTGCCTTGATGTCTCGGGCTACACGGTATGATCAATCACCAGTCATAATCCTTCCAGGTCTCTCTTGCATTGGCAAGCCATTTAGTCGTGATACCATATTTACGGTCCGGTTGCAGTCCCTCGAAGGTAGGAGGGGCGATCTTTGAAAGCTTAACTAAGAGCTGCAGTTCTTGGATCTGCTCATCGGATATGTTTACTTCGAAAGGAGATGGATTAACCTTCGCCCCCGAGGGAATTTTGTTGAATGACTGTTCCATCTGGTCTTTGTGCTACTGTGTATGATTCCAATGATTTTCACGTCATTCATCCAGAGAAGCATTTATTGCTATTGAATACATCACCAGCGGTGAACCTTGTTGACGTGTGCAAGCCACGTGATATTCCGCCATATGATACATTTTCTTTGTTTCTGTATCGAGCGATATGGCCATTTGCAGTTAGCGGAATGGTCACGGGAGTGGCGTGGAAATTGATGGGATCTTGTTCAGTGAGCCTCTATATCATTCTTCCTGCTGTTAAGATAGTGTTTACAACCCTAAATTGATCATGTTTCTGCTTCTTCCACAAGTTGTATCAATTTCATTGTTCTCATGAACAAAGCAAACTGTCTGGGCACATAGCTCCCTAGTCAATGTCTTAAAGGACCCATAGACCTGCACGGATGCTGACATACCGGTGAACTGACAAAGTTAGAGCCATCTTAGACTGGTTTGTATGTACCAAGCTGTAAAATCAGGTTTATGTTCTACGTTTTGTGTTCAAGGGCATCATAACGCATGGTAGAGCCTTTGCGGTCTGATTGGCTAATTTATATAATTGAACCTTTTCCATGGCATATATATTTGCACATCTGGCCCCAACTAAATCAATTCATATAGTTTTCTTCCTAACTTTCCGGGTAAAAAATATATATATCTACTTGATTCTAATACAGACATTTGCACAGGGGTAGTATCTACACCGTGTTGACCGGCATCGAGGACCCGCTATACAGTGCTGACATCGCGCTTCTTCCTTGTTCTTGGCCTCCACTAGCGTCAATGAAGCCCGTAGCATACGGAGCATGTGTCAAGGACTTGAAAGAGCGTGTCAAAAAAGATAAGGGACTTTTCGAAGTCCAAAAAGAAATGACCAGACTGGGGCTCGATCCCAGGACCTTATGCGTGTTAAGCATACGTGATAACCAACTACACCATCCGGCCAATTGAATGACACTGCTTTGTCTTCTATAGTACAGAATCAAAAAGATATCATGGATTTATTGCACATCATCAATTGAGACGGCTATGAGAAACTCTTCGCACAGATGTGAGTGCTTTGGGAGTTCCCACACTAAATGCTGGGCCTCTGAGAGAACACCAAGAGTTTAATGGAATTCCCGATTCAGTAGCCTGTCCGGAGAAGTTATCCAGGATGTAAACATTAATAACACTGAGAATCCCATTTCCTAGACCAGGGTATTCTATCCAGCACACATCGACCATCTACAAAGTCGCTATCACCTCTCCCAAAACCTTAACCAGCCCATTCATTTCTTCCTCTACAACATCCCATTAGCATCTCTAACCTCCCAACATCCAGAATGACCCAACTCACCTGTGTTATAATGCAGCATACTAATCCGCACAACCCCATCCTCCACATCCTCCAACCCAATAACATCCTTAATCAACCGATGGCTATACATATGTCCACTCCGGAATCCATACGCCGAACGCTTCTCAACCTCCTCCACAAGTGTCTGGCTCTTAGCTCCCCGCACCGTGAAACTAATAACAGGAACCCGGAGGTTCCTGTCTGCCGAGCGCTCTCCGTAGACGGTAACCCGACCATTACCATTAAGGAAATCCAGGACGATCTTCTGCAGCTTCTCCTCCTGGGCGGTGATTGTCTCCCATGATGCAGCCACACCAGGCTCGAAATACTCTACCACGCGCGGGATGCTCTGCGTTGCTTCGTAGCTAGCAGAAGCGAGGTTAAGCTTCAAGTCGAGCGTCTCGGTACCCTTGAAGAAATGACCCAGTGAATTGATCTGGTCATGGATGCGGCATGAGGCGTACAGTTGTGCGATGTGCGGCCCGTAGACCTTGTACCACGAGAAAGCCTAGTTGCGATAGTCAGGTCCTGCAGCTTCGTTGGATAGATATGAGATAGGCCACTACTCACGTAGAAGTCGACGTCAAGGTCCTTGACATCGACCTGGCGGTGGGGCGCAAGTGCAACGCCGTCAACACATAGAAGGGCCTGATGGATGACTGTTTAGCATTATGCCGATAATGGACTGGTAGGTGGGTTCGTACACGGGGGTATTGATGCACGATCTTCGCGATTGCTTTGACGTCCACGATGGAGCCGAGGATATTTGAAGCGTGCGGGCAAGCTACAAGTCTTGTCTTTTCTGAGACCAAAGACTTCAGGTCTTCCGCATCACAGACGGGGTTTTGGGGATCGACGGCAGACCACCATTTCACCTCTAAGCCGAGTCGTTCTGCGATCCTAACCCATGCGGCGGAGTTGGCCTCGTGGTTTAGCTTCGACAGAATGAGCTCGTCACCTGGCTGGAACTTTAGCGCTGTGGAGAGATTGTGTAAGAGCTGTGTTGTCGATACGCCAAGGCAGATCTATATAGACTGTTAGGGATATTGCGTTTCGTCTGAGTGTAAACTTGGTTACCTCTTCGGGCTTTGCGTTGATGAACTTGGCCGCTGCTTCGTATCCGCTGGCAAACGCGGCGGTGGACAACTTAGAGGTTTTGTATGTTGCCCCCAGTTGGACATTGGTGTTCTTTAGGTAAGACGTGATGCTAGGTTGGCGGATTGTATAAGTCAAGCTTTAGTGTCCTATGTCAAGTATCCGAATTGACTTACGACTCAATTACCGTATCTAGTACTTGACTGCCCCCTGTCTCAGCTTGTCAGTAAACAAAGTGCTAGACGTTGGGTAGCTACAGCCAAAAGGGCTTTAGCTTATTATTAAATGAATCTTTTCACACCTGCATTGTCCAAATAGACCTGGTCTTGGTTCAACGCGGGGAAGCGAGACCGAACCTGCGCGATGTCGAGAGTCATGTTGAACGACTATGAAGGCGATGTTCGGATTGACACAGTAGATGCTGCTAGCTAAGATATTCCGGATCCCAAGAAGTATATAAAGTTACCCTCAAGATTCAGCGAAGTAAGTGGGTGCATGTAAAATTTATAGCAGACTGAATTGGTTCTGCGATAAGGCGCATGAAGCCGCATGAAGCCGCAAGAGGGGTAAGCACTCCACCTAAGGATATCAAATCCCCCGAATCTCCACCGAAAGCATGATCTTCATACCTTGGATCCAAGGCACGTCACTTTTGGTTGAATATATAAACCTTAAATTATGGCCGTCGCAGGTTAACCCCTGTGTAACCACACATGAGAATGATATCCAAAACTACACGCCTGCTCAACATATTTTCAAGAACATGCAAAAGACGAGATCTCTGCTTCCAACCGGGTATATTCCATGCAAACAAGAGCATATTAAAGTAGCACAGGAGAAGAAAATCCCGATAGGATGAAAAAGAAAAAGAGATAGAAAGAAAGAGTCATCACATCCATTACCTCGGGCGTATTCCGGCAGTCGTATTTCCCGCCGATTGCGCCGCATCATGTACCACACAAAGCAGATACTTCCTATCCGGAACAACGACAATCTCATGCTTCTTAGTCCTCAGTCGCAGAAGCTTGACCTCGTCATCCTCTTTGTCCGACGATTCTCCTTCTCCATCTTCTCGCAATGAGCCATTGCCGAACCCTTCTTGGATGCCATTCGATTCTGTTTTGGAGCCATGGGCGTTTTCAGTTGGGGGTCGCGAGAGCGACAAACTTAAGTCCGAAGCACTGGAGACAAAAGCGAATATGTGGGCTGCTAGAGCTTCTGCTTGGGACGGCTGGTAGGGCGTATGGCGGTTAGGAATAGTTGCGCTGGATGGTGTTGGAGGAGAGGATGATCCTGTAGGCGTCGTAGTAGATTCTGGCTGTTCTTCGGGGTCAGGGCTGGTCTGGGACAGGGTTGGACTGCTATTTCCGACCGGCTTCGAGGCCAGTAGTCCTGTGCTTTGAATTATGGAACCATCTTTGCGGGAAAGGATGAAGGTGGACTGCACTCCGGGGCGCGAAGTGAGATGCGAAAGGAGAGCGGTAACATGAGGGGGGATCTGTGGTGTCTAGTTAGGTTAGTAAATATATTACCACTGTTCCTGTTAAGAAGCAGGCAAAGAGACCAGAAATGCGTACAGCTGTTGTATGCGCCATTTTGCTCGAGGGCGCGGGGAGTTCGAAGTTGTTTAGGAGATAATGTAATGCAGGAAGGAGTGTTGCGATTGCTTCCTAAGTCTAAAGTTTGTTGGTAATCCAAGTGTGATTGGTGTATTTTGATTTGCAATTTCAGGTCTTAGTTTGCAGACATCAATATATCTGTTGATTGAGAGATATTGCAGCTGTTTGGGAGTATTTTGTTGACGATCCCTCATAAACACTGACCGAATCACAACGGCCTCCGTGGAGGATGACTAAGCACCACACCTGCCCTTATTTATGTTCACATCTACGATGTACATCTATCAAGTCCTGGTTTTCATTGTACTTCTTTGCTTTTTGTTTTAATTCATGTACATGAGCCTTGAATATTTAGACAGCAGCTCGAATAGTCTCGAAAAATATTTTACGCGAAAGCGAACAATCAACCAAGTCGAACAACAGAAAATGGTATCACCGGTGAGAGGAGAAGGAGACGAGTCTCAAGGAATGACTACTGAGCCATCAGGGATTTTGGCTCATACATGAAAAGTGAGATAAACCATGATGTATAGAGGGGATAAAGTAAAGAGTAGAGGAAAATAAGTGAATGAATGAAAGATAGTGGCCACCCAGAAAAACAAATGAAAAATTTTGATAGTCAAAATGCCCACCAATAACAAATAAGGAAAGTATGTTAAGCCCTGATCCGGGGCTGTTGCGTTCTCTCCGGGCTTGACTGATCCGACTCCCAGCCAAAATCAAAGTCCTCAATCATATCTTCCAGTTCCCGAATGTCAGCACTCGCCTCCGAACCATAGTTACTGGAGCCAGGGCTAGCAATCCAAGTCTCGGGGCGGTAGGGAGGCTGCCGTCTGCGTGTTTCCCGTTTCTTCCTTGTGTTATGGTAATCCGGGCTGAATGAACTATTGGTGCCGGATGAGAAAGATCTACCGGTAGGGGGAGTCGATAGCGAGGTGGCTGATCCTCCGAGAAGACCTTCCACGTTATGCTTGGCACCCACATCCAAAGCTGCAAGAAGAGCAGCTTGAAGAGTCTTGTTTTGGTGCTCGAGATGTGCTATGCGCTTTTCAAGCTCCATAACATACGAAGAGTGATGGCGACCGCCTCGTGTCTCATGGGAGTAATAGTTGCTCTGCCCATGGGGTGATTGCGAGGAAGCTTTGTCTAGGCCATGACTCCTGTGGTTTCGAGGCGTTATGGGATGAGAGTAGTCGTATGCTGATCGTTTTATTATGTGATATGCTTTGAGTAAACCGGAATCATCGACAACAATGGGCGTCGGCCTGTGTCGTCGACGCTTACTGGAGGTGGGGCATGCTGGTTGCTTGTGCAAGTCAATATCCATGCCTTCATCTTCTGAAGAAGCGAAAGCAGTTTCATAACGCTCGTGTGGATCCAGATTATGGGCGCAACTAGGTGGGCTGCCATCCCGCCTACTTATACCATGACTTTTCGTAGCTTGGCTAGAAGGATTGGAAGGAAGGGGAGAAAGATTGGGGGAATGGCTGTCTGCATAGTTTCTTCCGTATCGTTTCTCAACATCCCAATCATTGCGCCGCGGGGCAGGCGGAGCCTGATTGTTGGTATCTGTGGAGGTCGTTTGTGAGAGTCTTGAGGATTGAGACAGTTGTTCTTCTTCAATCGAGGGGGTATCTGAATCTCTTAAATGGAGTCGGCTCGTTGTGATGTCTTTTTTCTTCAGCGCACGCACCCTCTCAGCTCGGCTCTGGCTAGCCTTCACAGACTGGATGAGCTCGGTGGGACTCGATGCATCTGTTCTGGTGATTTCAGCTCCCTGTTCTGTTGCTTCATCGACTCGGCTATCAGATGCAGTCCGACCAGCCGTCGATGTGTTGCCCCTCGCAGAACTTCCCTTAGGGCCCTCTTCTGGAGAGCGCGGTTGTATCTCAAGCCCTTGCTGCTTTTGATTGGCTGAAGAAACTCGTCTACCAGCAGGGGCGCCCTGTCCATGGGTAGGCCGTATCCCCGGGACTGGCTCCGGCAACGCAGGGAGAGGCCTCATGGGTGCTGGCCTAGGAAATGCATTAATCGCGCCCATTGGCAGAGAAGACGGCCGGCGACCGTGCTTAGCTGGCGGGAAATTTTCATATACTGGACTCGTCGTAGCACTTCTGCTTACATTGGTAGGCTGCGTTGGTTGCATTTGATCCAAGCAAACTGGCTTTTCAAAGTCATAATCACATTTTTTGTTGCCGGATAAAGGCTTAATATTCCCATCATTGGGTTGAGTGCCGACGGCTGAAGAACTTTGCTGCACTGTGGGGGACGGTAGGGTCCTGATGGAAGGGGGTGGGCACCCATTTGAAATGCGCCAGGCTCCTCTACTCGACATGCGTGGTGGCGTCGTGTCAGGAAAAAGCTTCAGTGATAGTCCAACCGGATTAGGGGGGTTCTGCGTGGTACTTGGCGTGTTAGATACAGAGGACTTGTCATCCGCTCCATTAGGGGCATCCTTGGGTTCTGCTGTTTTGGTTGCTTTTGACTGTTTGTGACTTGTCTATTTGATGTTAGTGAACTGCACAGAACGTCTACTGGATGATTCACGCCTACCTGTTGCTTGTTGTCCGAAGGTGGAGCACTGACAGATATCTTAGAGTGATTGCTGCTCGTTCGATCCGGGATGCTAGGAAATTTTGGCAACGCCTCTATCTTGTCTGACTGTTCGCTGACCAAATCATGGAGGCTCACGGGACCGGAGCAATGCTCTTGCAAGCTATGACCATCCCTCGAAGGGGTATTCGATTCGGTTGAAGGTTGATAATGGGGAGGAGTCGCATCCTCCAATTGAGGCTGAGGGACTGACGCCTTGACCGAAGATGCTAAATCTCGAAGGTCCAGCGAAGACAGACGGCTTCCTATTGTTTCGCACGTGTTCAATTTCTCAAGCGTGCCTCCCAACCATGGCTGTCCAATGCTTTCCACATCCCGTCTCGAGCTCGTTCTGAAGCTGAGATTGGAAGCAGCAGAGGATACGCTGGAATCAATACTCCGTTTAGGGGTAGATTTCTTTGGCTTAGAAGAAGTTGACAGAGGAGTCGGCAGGAATCCCTCTTGCTGAAGTGCCAGCAGTTGGCGGGATGCCGCTTCGGCCTTTGCTTGGGGATCTGTTCCCTTTTTAGGGCGTTGAGTTAGCTGCCGTAGGCGCCGTTGACCCGCTTTGAATATCTCGCGAGCGCCGTTGGACTGCGGAGATCCTGTCGATAGTGAATCCTGTGCTTGGAAGAACTGTACAAGGTCGGGAACATGGTCGTTCCTCGTCTGAAATTCGGAGAGTGCTGGAGGCTGAATCTCTCCACCTAGGAGAGCAGACATGCTTGGGCTCGCACGTCTGAACAATTGGGGATTAGGGCGGCAGGTTGGCACTACTGGACTGGGTGCAATTGAGTTCTCTTGTGGGTCGTTCTGTTGCAGCATAAAGGGAAACCGACCAGGTCTCAGCCGTGTGCGAATTTCAAAACCGTTCAAGAGGAAATCAGAATGTGAGCGCTAGTGGATGGTCCGAGGGAAGAAGTTCGGGATGTGTTGCATGTACCACGGACAGAGGTAGCGTGGTGTACCGCCAAGCTTGTCCGTTTGTATTACTTTAATGAGTTTAATGATGAGAATGGTCAATCCCTCGAGACACTGACTAGGGCATAGGAACAAATGACGTATGGAAGAGAGAAGAGACAGAATGGGGTATCAAACAGAGAGAAAGAACGAAGGGGCGGTATAAGAAAAGGGAAAAAGGAGTGTGATATGATCCAAAGTCTAAGTCGTATGTATGTACAAGAACATTCCTATTGGAGATCGAGATTCATTGAAATGAGATATGACATACAGCACATCAAGGTAAGATGAAGCGCAGGGAGAGGCCCTTTCTTTAAAGAGCGTCTGTTAAACATCTGGACTTGTCCGCCACCCTACATAACCAGGACCATCCTTTCTAGTTCCTGAATGCGACGGCCCGGTCATCTTCGAAAGAAGGGTGATCCTCGTCCTCGATAGATTGAGAGATAGAGTTGAATCTAAGTAGTGCCATTCCACCATGCCAGGATTCACCGGCACCGAAGGGCCAACAGAGGGGAGATAATCCTAGTTGGATGCCGGTAAGCAAGGTTAGTGGAGTATTTCCGACCGAAAAGGAACAGCAACTCGCAGGGGAGGGGAATAAAAAAAAAGGAAATGACAGGAAGTCTCAAAAAAAAGAAAAAAACGTTGATGGGCGATCTGTCCGTGCCAGCAGTTCGATCGGGCTCCAGGTGGCGCAAATGACAGACCGATGACCCATATGGCTGGAAGAAAACCGCCAAACTATTTGCTCGGAGGATGATCCTATGAGGGCGATAATCGTCTGGATTTTCGTCACCCAAATAGATGGACCAACTATCGATCCTTAGTAGTTTGTCCCTTTGCTTCGAAGCAAATTGGCCCCGGTGAGTTATCGTCGGCAAGTAAACAAAGAGACTGGGTCCGACTATGGAGCTGCGAACCATGGTACGAGCTCAACACTTCTCGTGTGACATCTTTGCATGATGAACTCTTATCCTATTCTGCAAGAGCCGTTGTGCACGCAAGGGATGCGTCTCAACTCCTAGAGGGGGTGGAAGTTGATGCCTGAGACTGACCCTTTCCAGAACGTAGGATACGCCGAGATAATGATGTTAAAGACGTGAATTACCATCTCTGGATGCGATCAGCGGATTAGGAAAAAATGCGCACGTAAGGATCGAGAGGAAAGAGTTGCAGAGTGAGACGGGGATTTGAAAGCCACCGAGTCAGTCAGAAAAGCTACTAGTGGTAAATTGGAGACGCAGACCAGGAGAAACTATCCTAATGTGACATATGCACAGACGGGAAGAGCAATCAAGACGATGAACGGGGACTTTTGTGGGGTTGACAGGTCACAAACTTATTTATATTGCTTTCTCTCAACTATTTGTTGCTCTCATGAGGCCTTACGACAAATAGTCGCAGCCGGGCCCTTGCCGATAGTCCGCAAAAGTACTCCGGCCGTAACCAATCCGAACGACAATAATAGATAGTTATAATCATTATTGTGGTTAGCAGACCACCCCATGACGATATGTAGTGATACTATTACCACCCATACTAATTCTGTCCAGCAGGAACCCGAATTTCAGTGTCAATTGGAGCTTTTCCCCGATCGGATCCTAGCCCTAAGTGCTCCTCCGTACGACGGTATTATGTCGTACAGCCCACAATAGATCAGAAGAACTATTCTTCCCCATCACAATCTGCACGGTCTCGAGTCAAGCTGCAAGAAGCGCGTTGCGTCACCTCGTGTGGTGTCTTTCATGGAAAGGGGAGAGGAACCATGAGGGATGGAATGAAAAGCACAAAGTCAGGCCGCTTTACAACTTAGCGTCATACTAGCCAAATGTTCCTGCAGAGATGCCACAAACAAAATTAGGAAAAGAAAAGGAAGGGTGGAAGGGAGAGAGATCCAACTCCACCCCCTTGCATACCATAGTACCCTGCACTTCTCTCATGGCAAATATTTTGACTGGCAGGGAAGTAGTCTTTCAAGTATGTAGGAGCACGGTCACGTTTTTCGTGTGTTGTACGGAGTATGTACCTTCAGGACGCGTTACCACCAACCATACTTCACGCTTGAGTTTTTATTCTCCGACCTCACACGGAGGGGAGCACTTTTGTACCTCAAAGATCTAGGATAGGTGGGAAATACCGAAGAAACCGCAGCCTAGCGGACCACTGCAGTAAGCATGACAAAGGAGTTGATTTATCTAAAAGCAAGAATTGACATAAACAAATAGTGGTCGTACCTCGATCCTGTCGTATTGCTTCTACCTATGTATGTACATCTAGGCTTAGTAGTGCATAGATAAGACTTGACATTGTTCTAGATTAATCCGATATTTCTCGGAACAATATTTTTCGAGATTTGCTTTCCAGAAAATGGCGTAGGCTTGGCCCAATGATTGGATACGAGGTAAAAATTGGAATTGATATGTGATGAGCTCGGGGTCTGCTACCTGCATAATATGTCTGGGTTTGTTCTCCATTCATCCATCACCTTGACAATGCATCAAGTCGCTAGTTCTCACTCGATCTGTACTCTGTACTCCGTAGAAAGCCCAATCAATCAAGAAAGAAATAATGGCGAGGGAAAAGGATCAAATAAAAAATAAATAGCTAAGAAAGAGTACCTGCAGCAGCAAAAGAGAATCGGTTAGATTGTGCGCAAGAGTGCATCAATAGTCAAGTGAACATTTCCTTGTATTTGAGACAGCTTTTGGTGATATACTAATTATCATCAGGTAATACTAATGAATTCGCTTATACAACCAAGGACTTGCGAAACAAGAATCTTACACATCTTTAAAAATGGATCTTCTAGATCACCTGTTTCTAAGGGTATATTCATGAAATGAAGAATCACCAATCCTCTGCAGTACCATATCCTCTTCCGTGCGAAACATTTTTAAAGTACAACCGAACGCCACGCGATGCTTCCTGTCCCCCAGACCACGGCGTTTACAAGAGCCCGATCCTTGGAATTTTCTAATAGAAATAACGCACTGTTGGCGTACCTCTATCGTGAGCCAAACAAAGAAAAGAATAATTGAGGAGAAAAAATGCGACAGGAGTGGTACATAAATGAGTCACGAAAAATGAGTGGGTGAAAATGCTATAGGAGGGATCTTGAAAAGATAACCAACGTGGAAGCTCATATGCATGTTAGGGGAAAGCACGATGGTATCGCCCTGTGGAACGTAGTGATGCCATAAGATATGTGACTGTAAGAGTGTAGTACGAAGAGTGACAGGTGACTAGAAATCATGCACCGGAGTATATGACATCCGTTCTACAATCTATCTGCGCTTCGGTCTGATGAATGGGTCGACTTCTTTCTTTTTTCGCATTGGTGGAGGGGGCCTGGCTCCATTGCCTGGCCGCTGTGGAGGCCGTGGAGAAACCTATAGGGGAACCAAGTTAGCAAGGAGTTCGCCAAGCTATTTCATGTGGCCGGGAGCAACGATATGGAACGTACGTTTCCTGGTCCAGCACTTGATCGGGGATCATTCGGGTGCTTATTGTGATTAACAGGCGCATATGCCGGTCCGTCTCGCGACGGCTTAACCAAGTTCTACAAAACTAATCAGCTAGGTCCAAGTAGAATATGAAATGATGACTAACCTCTGTGTTTAGAGGAACATTAGCATCGATTTTCCGTCGCGGGTTTTTGGGAGCTGTCGGCGGCGCGTTCTGATCAGATTTTCGCTTGTGAGGTTTTGCAGCATCAGAGGAAGGGGAGTCGGTGCGTTTGCGCTTGGGACCCTTGCTGCCATCTGCCTTGGGCTGGTCAGGCTTTTCCTCGCCGGGTCCAGCTGAGACCTGAATGACAGGTACTTTGGGGTCATGCCCTCCAAGCTGTCTCGCTCGTTGACGCTCTGTCCTTTGCTTTTGTATCTGGGCATGGTGGTATTCCTCCCGAGCAATTCTTTGTTTCTCTTGCTTTGACAGAACCTTCGTTGATTTGCAATCCCGAGCAACGTGCCCGGCCACGCCGCATTCTAGACAGCGTTCCGATGTACAAATCGCACGCGTATGGCCGGGCTCTCCACATCTATAGCAGCTTCCTCTAGCCGCTTCCTTCGCATCAATGTTATCACAATGATGCGTCATATGAGAGAAGCTGCCGCAATAGCCACATACACGGTTATCATCTAAGCCATTGGCACCTCCTGATGGCGCCTCAGGCGGCGCGGTGAGAAGAGCGTCTTTCCCAGATGCAGCCATAGGATTAGGAGACCCTGATGAAGAATTGTCATGAGGGGTAGACGACGACCGAGAAACGGGGTCAGTTGATGTGGCCCCAGCAGAGTTGACTGGCTCCGATGCATCGGCGTCAAACATGTCGACATTTTTGTAGCCCATAAACTGTGGCCGCTGAAGGATCTTCAGAACATCACCATCAGTGTAAACGTTTCGACGGCGAGCGTCCTTAATAAGACCATTCCAAAACTCGCCCTGTACAAGGGACTGCGAATTTCCTAGAACCCAAAGAGATGACTTGGCACGTGTCAAACCAACGTTCATACGACGAATATCGGCCAAGAAACCAATTCCTTTGTTGGAGGCTCTAACACAAGAGAAAATGATAACCTCACTTTCCCTACCCTGGAAGGCATCTGTAGTATTGAAATCGATCATATTGAAAATTGCGTTCCCATATTTCGCAGCAAAATGCGTTTTCAACAATTTTAGTTGGCCCTTATAGGGAGTAATGATGCCGATTTTACCAGCGAAATCGAAGCTCCGGAAATCGGCGAGCAAACGCTCGTATAGTTGCATAGCTACCCGAAGTTCAGCCATATTGACCAGCGAATGACCCTTCGCAGCACTCTGGTGAAGACCCTGTACGTCGAAGAATCGATATGGACTGAGAAGTTCACTCTGATGCCATGGACGAGCGCGAAGCCGTGCCATATTAGGACCGTCCTGTAGCTTACCATCATAGAAAGCATTGCGCGGGTATGCACTGATATCGGGATGCATACGGTACTGAATATCCAGAAGGTGTACATCCCTAGGGTGATTTGATTGCATCCTGACGAACAGACTTTGCTCATATTGAAACTTCGAGGCGACCTTTGATAGAACAGTGGGTGGTAACTGTTTTGGATCACCGACAAGAATACATTTGGAGCATCCATACTTCAGCGGGATGAGAGCGCTCAATTCAATGGATTGGGCAGCTTCGTCAATGACGACGGTCTCGAATTCAATACTCAAATTCTGGAACATCTCATGACCACTTCCACTGAGAGTGGCGCAAATGACATGAGCGCCATCAATAATCTCCTGTTGAATTCTCCGTCTAGTCAAGTCGGCATCACGGGCCGCTGAATGGTTCTTGTCGCGGGCGTTGTCGATCTCTTGACTCAGTTGACTTTTCTTCTTTTTGAGCAGGTCGAATTCCCGCTCTAGCTCTGTAGGTACAGGTAGACCCTGAGCCCTGCATTGATCCATTTTAGAACGCGTCTCTTTGAAAGCAGTGTCAGCAGCTTTGTGCTCCATATAGATCTTCTGCAGATCCCTTTCACCCGAATCCTTGCGTGTAGTTTGATTCAGTCTTGCGTTTACCAACTCATCTAAAGTCACGTCAAGGACGTTAGTGTTTATGGCATCGCTTCTTCCCAGTCGAATGACTGATAGCTTCTCTTGGCGTCCGTGGATTGTCTTGACGCCTTCCTTAAATCTCATAACTAATTCATCAACAGCGGCATTGCTAGGAGCACACACGAGGAGCTTCTTCGATGTAGTGGTCCTCGGGGGAGGTTTAGCGTTACCCATTCCGATGGGCCGCGAGATGCTCACACCTTGATTACCAAGAACGCCACTCAGCAGAGCTCCCACGAGGGCAACGATCGTCTTTGTCTTTCCAGATCCTGGAGGACCCTGGATTAGGGTAAAAGCATCATTGTCCATCGCGGACTTGATAGCTTTTGCCTGTGCGGGATTGACATTGTAATTCTCAGCAATTGGATTCAGAGTTGCATCCGAATAATTGAGAATTGGAGACGGCTTGGCTTTGACTACTTCCTCACAGAGATCATAGTATTGCAGGGCCATGAGCGCACCATACTCGCGCTCAAGAGGAGTTAACGACGTGATCTTGGCGCCCCAAATCTCTGACCCAGGCGCAAGGGCATTGATAAAAGGGTTACCGGGATTAACTCGATAAGAAATTTCTACGGTTCCTTTCTTCTTATTGATCCCAGCGACCCGAGCGAGACAATGAGGGGCAGACGAATCAGTTGTCGGCAAGCTTGCCTTAGAAAGCAAGACAATGTCTGCTTCACCAAGACCATAATCCTTAATCTCAATAGCTGGCATGACCGTGCTAACTTCTACGAAAGAGTCAACTGACAGGCGCGTTGCGACCTTAACCTCAAATGGCTTGAAGGTGCCGTCTTCTTTGGCGGATTGGAAACCTTGCCACGCTTCCAGTGTCAGCAAAGGCTCGAAAGTCCTTTGATACTCAATGGGGTCTCTGAATGTGTTGGAAATCAGGGTATAATCAGTACGTCCCGAATTCGGAGGAAGATCGCCATTAGCAAAGAAGTCCCAAGCTAATATGGTACGATGGAGGGAAGACAGATCTGGTGCCAATCGTGCGCGCATATCTTTTGCAGAGCGCACTTGTTTGATCTTCTTTACAGGACCTCGTTGTTTGAGTGATTGCTTCTTGCTTTCTTCGTAGGCTTTGACTGCATCGGGCTTCGATCCGCCTTTCGGCCCGAACAGCTCTCTATCGAGTTCATCTTCGCTCTCCGATTCAGACTCTGATCCCGAAGAGACCATCATACTGTCTGCAGGCGTATGGTCCTTGCCCTTAATTCCGATTCCAGCCAGCCCGGAACCTTGTTCAGCGGTTTGTTCAGCAACGCCAAGCGCAGGGAGACCCTTTTTCAGACGTGCAAGCTCGGCCATGTCCCGTTTCTTTTTAGCCTCTCTCTCTCTTTCGCGCTTTTCACGGAAAGATTGGATGGCCACATTAGATTTCAATGGCGCTGGGGCCGGCTTGGGAATGGCAGGAAGAGCTTTCGCCGGTCTCTCTGCCCTCTTCTTTGCTTCGGCAGCAACTCTTTCTTTGTTGAGTTCCACAGATCGAGACAACTGCAAGAGGACGTCATCTGGGACATTATCATCAAACTCGTCTGGCGTCCTTGACGGGCTAGGGGTAGCTGAAAGTTCAGCTGGCTTAGCAAATGCCGTGATCGAGCTTTGTTTCTTCAGACTAGCAGTCGAAGCGGTAACAACGGGCTTCTTGTAGTAAGCCTCCAAAGCCCGAACAAGCTCTGCCTTCTCTCGTAGAGTTAGTATAGTCTTGATAGTAGACTTGACTGACACACCCTCGATGAAACTTAGAGCATCTTCTTTCACAGTCGTGACGCTAAGTTCCCCTAGACGGCGAAGTAGCTTGGCAACAAGTCCAACCAGGGTAGTGGCCAAATACTCGTCCTTCAGTCGAAGCCATTTGACCATTGCACTCATGGTCGACGTTGGAGACTTGAGGAAATTTTCACGTGCGGATGTCTCTTGATTGGGGTCCGCGTCGACAACGGCGCTCAAGAAAACACCGTACTGATCGAAAAGCAGATCGGCGAATTGAATACTATCACGACAGAATTCCAACATCACCGATCTGTCGTTTCCCCTGAGATGCCATGACTCCGTTTCATCAAAGATTGTTGTCAATGCTTGCCACAAGTACTCCCATAGTTTCTGGAGAGAGAGGATTTCTCGGCGATCAACAAGTTTGCGAGTTCTGAGCATACCAGTCTGGCTATCACAGAGAATATCCACTATGTCTGTTCCCGTGTGAATCATCCTCGGAGCGGAAGCAAATGTTTTCATGTTCGATATACGTCGAAAAGACCAACTGAGCCCGTACATAGTCGTAGTAAAGAACGATTGCAAAAGATGGGATATGGCATCCCTTCGAGCGGACTGCCCACTGACATTTTTAATGAGGTCCACCGCAGCTTGGTAAGTGTTCAGGTCAGCTGCGAAAAGAGCAGATATCAGAGCACTACTGGTATCTTGACTTTTGAAGAGCTCGTCGAGGTGCTCCGGTTTGAAATCAGCAAGTCGCTCAATTATTTGGCATGAGAGATGAGTCAGATGACCGTAAATCATATTGAAGTGTGTCTTTTCTTGACTGGCACCCCCTTTCGTGGAAAATTTCTCCAGGCCCACTAGGGGTAATATACCGAGTAGAGCAGACGTTGAAAGGGGCAGGTTGTCTTCGTGGAGGTGTCTTACAACAGAATCCCAGATTGGGGCTGAATACGTGCTTACACCATGCTGAAGGGTATTGTGCCGTAAAATGACTTCATAGTCACTTTTGAGGGATTGGCACTCGAGTGCAAGTGTATTACGAATGACATCCATGCACAGCGTTGATATTTCGCGCTGGCGTCCTTGTTCCACCTCAAATTTGGGGGGCTCAAGAATTCTACCAATGTTTGCACTCACAACTTCCATGGTCTCTGATAGGACAACTCGCGCTACAGAGCCTCTCGAAGATTCATGATCGGTGAAACTGCGGAGAGTATAAAGTAGACTTGACAGCCCAATGTGAAAGCAGTGATACCTGGCCAAGTTTGGAAAGTGCGACTCTTGTAATCGATCAAGAAGCTGGTACACTAGGGATCTGCACGCCGAAGGTTGATGGGCTCCCTTCAGTGATGACATGAACGGATTTATCCATGACAACATATCTTTCATAGCCGATTTTTCGAAGGACTCTCCTTCGGTAGCTTGCATCAAGAATGCATCTAGCTGGGGATTGTAGAAAACAAGCTCAACGATAGCTTGAGGTGAAATGGTTTGCATCGCATCCCAAAAATCTCCGGGTGCCTTCTCCAAAAATATCTGAACAGTGTTCAAAGTGAAACGTAGGCCAGGGGATTGTATCCCGAGATGTTCCACAGAAAGACGACAAGGATCGATTTCAAGGGCTCGCAGGTGATGGGTAATCTGGTCTTTGTCCAACCTCTTCACCACAAGCTGCATTCCACGCCAAAGCCGCTGAATGACAGCCACCTGGATTGGCTGTTGTGACGCCGACCTCAGTGCACCTAGAAGCCCTTCTTTCACTGCCCAGTCAAATTCTGTATTGGTGGGAGGTCTAGCATACCGCATCCAAGCCTGGATGGCCCAAAAGCTGCGGCTCTGGTTGGGATCGAACAAGAAGCGAGTAACGGCTGGGATATAATCAGATACCTTTAAACTGCGCTTCGTCTGAATGAGTCTAAATGGCTCGTCAAAATGTTCCTGCAGAAGGTTGTCATTGCGAAGCATGGCGTCGCAACTCAAACTTTCGAAGATAGATAACAAAGACGCCCGATCTAGCACATGGAGCCCAATTTCCTGAGGAGGTACCCCTTTTAGTTTCGCAGTCGCATTGGTCAAATTCCTCGTAATTCGTTTTATATCGCATTCATCGATCATCCGGGAGAACTTTTCGATATCTTCGTCATCGTAGTTTTCTTTCAGTTGTTCCATGAGCCATATCTTCCCCGTATAATACTGCTTGATACAGAGGTCACACTTTTCGAGTGTGTCGTCCAGCTTTCTCCAAATCCAGGTTTGCAGCTCTGCAACGCCTTCCTCATTATATGCCAGGATGCGCATACACGATAGAAATTTCTCCCTGCGGGTTGTCGCCTCTGCCACCAGTTCCGCAACTTTCTTCCCCGATTCGTCTACCTCGTCGGCGTCATCATAGCGTGCATGGTCATCATCGTGTTGGCGGGGGCATAATATGTGGACGCTATCGGGAAGAGCTTGTAGCTCCCTACAAACGAATAGACACTTAACTGCAATGAACACAAAGAGTTGGGGGTTTACAATGCAGCAACTCACCCGACAATATCCATAAACTCCATGGTTACGGTCCGATAATCCAGCTATGGTGTATCGCAGCTGTAAACAACAGAACACGGAGCATTCCTTTTCCGAAGAGACGAGGATTGAGTACTGCGCTGTAAAGATGCAGAGCCTTCCAAAGCTATACACTGGACTATCCGGACTCAGAAACCCACTTCCACGGTGGCCTATATACGCATGATTGTGGCACCTAGGGACTTGAGAAAAGATACAGAAGGATTGCTTCTCCGCTGCACGCCACCGACCGCAGTGGAAAGGAAAGACAAAAGGGGAAAGAACGCGGTTCTATGGATAATACAAGTCTTAGAGAAATTCAAAGACAATGTGCTCCCCCAAGGCCTCAAGCAACATAATAAGACTCAACTAAGGAGAGAATTGGAAAAGCGCAATCGGAAAGGCATGCAAATACAACGGAGTAAATCAGTGCCGCACCGCCCTTCAATTTTATTGGCCTATACGGAAGGCGGTGAGAACACCACATCACCACTTTACGCGCAGAGACGCGCTTACTGGAGCTATGTAGCTCAGTACTTTTACGCTACACTGTATTCGGCTTTAATTCCAAAGAACTCACGGTTGGATGAATGACATGCAGTGTCTTCTACTACTTGTTAATAACTACTTTCGAAGAAGCTTTATTTCTCTCTAAGAGATATTCACATCGACGGTCTTCAATAGAATACGTAAAATCCATAAAACCTTCCACCACACATACCTCATTTCCTTCCCAAGAGCGCTCAAAGTTCACATCCGACCAGATCTTTTGTGGGAACAGTCAAGATTATAAGGGAGAAAAGATAAGAAAATAAGTAGAAGAAAGAGAAAGGGTAACTTTGACGGAAAGCGTATTCACGGGGAATAAAAAAAGGGCTTTTGTACAAGAAGTGACACGGGCATTACGCCACGAAGTAGATGAATGAAAAAGGAAAAGGCAAAAAAGAACGATGGATGTAGTAGAGCTTCGATAGAAGAAATTCGCGCCGAACTACCAGCCAAATTTGTATACCGAACGCCTTCTATAGGGGAATAAACAGCTGGGCTCCAGGAAAACACGGAGATTACTCGTGATACAAAACAAAACAAAACAAATCAGATGCATCGACAAGAAACCAATAAAGGGTCGTGAGAAACATCGAGTATATATAGGAAAAAATAGTTGATGTAATGTTATGAGGCATGCGATGGAGGATCGTAAGGAGCCTTTAGTGGACTGTGAGGACTTTGAGGTTCTTGAGCACCGCTTGTAAGTGCCGTCTCCACTCGCGTTAACTCGTTCGCTTCGAAATCATGTCGGACTCTGTCGAATGAATGACGTGTCCGTTCGGCCGAGCGGCGGACATAATCCACCGATTGAGGATGGTAATGTTGCGTAGTATCGAGGCTGGACGCATAATTTGTCCCATTACTGCCATTTTGACTGCGGGGGTTATGCGTGTGATGGGTACGAGACGTTGGAGTAACGGAGGCCGCGTAAATCTGCTGGTCGTCCGAGAAGGGATCCTGTTTCATGCTGGGTTGTATTGGTTTTCCCAAGTCCGAAGAAGCAGCTGAATCATTACTCAACTGACCTGAAGCTGCAGCTGCCGCCGCCTTAGGCGGTACGAACGCCTCATACTGATCCAAAAACTTGAACTTTCCCTGCGTAACCTGTTCCCGAATGATGTCCACATCCAAGGGAAAGAACACCTTCTGGAAAGCCTTGACCGTGAACCGAGGAAGGAGACATATCGTGACGGTGAGAAGTAGCACGACCCAGAAAGACAAGGCCCCGTAAACCTGGGCACCGGCATGGAAGAATTGAGCTGACGCCGAAACCGACGAATAGATTCCAGTCCAAAGGAAGATCAGAAGTGTACTGATGACATTTATCAATACTGTCAGCCAATCCCACCGATACGAATTCAGCATGATGTAAGTGTTGCTCGCGATGACCGCACTAGTAGCGACAAGGACACCCATTCGCGTCCGGTCACCGATATCTAACCCGTTAGAATGTGCAAAGGTTGCTGGACTGTACAAAAGATATGGCATGAAGAAACAGATGATGGATTGGTAAAGGCCGTCAGCCATATACAACCTAGGACATGTTAGTTCGGGATGGGTAGACGATTCGAGTCGGCAGCCTACCAAAATTTGGTCTGCGACCATTCCTTCCGCTCTATGCCTCTCATGTACAGCTGCGGAACAGCCAATGAGATCTTGTCGTCAACATCCTGGTCAAAGATACCCATAAGGATGACGGGCAGTGATGTAAACGCGACGTTGACCAAAACGATATAGGTGTAGTCAAAGAGATAAGAACCATCAAAGTCGTTGTAAATTGAGTACCAGAAAAGGGCAATCGTCCAGACCAAGTTCTGTATAATCGTCAGTTGGGCCCTAGTGCGTACTACAGTAAGCGTATAACCAACAGGTAAACCATACCTTGTAAAAGAAGTTTGCAATAGTTTCTGCCATGCGGCGATAAGACCATCTTCCATGGACGAGGATAAGCCGCTGGAGGAACCGGAATTGTCCGATGGCATAGTCAGAGGACATGGCTGCCTGTCGGCCTTCTTCGCCAATGATACCAACACCAACATCTGCCTCCTGAATCATGGCAACATCGTTGGCACCATCGCCAATTGAAAGAGCCATAATATCAAGGCCACTCCTCACCATCCGTACGACTGCAGCTTTCTGAGCAGGACTGACTCGACAGCATAGAACAGACTTGCACTGTTTGCACAGCAGCAGAAACCTCTGCTTCAATTCATCATCAAGCATCAGCTTGAGGGTCTCGCCATCAATAACTACGGCATGTGTTGGTGCCGGGGGTGTATGATCTAAACGGGCAGCGATGAGCTCTTCGTCAGATCCGGTCAATCCAAATCTTTGCAACTGCCGATCGAGTTCTTGCGCTGCGCGTTGTGGCTGGTTGTCTGGGATGTTGAAGACAATTAACTCCATATCATTATCCAAAAGGTTGCAAGAGAACCCAATGTTGATGGCAGTCTCAACTTTATCACCAGTCAGAACCCATAGTTTGATACCAGCTTCTGCCAACAGAGAAATGGTATCTGGGACACCATCTTGAAGTCTGTCCTCGATAGCAGTTCCTCCGATAAGCATGAGTTCTTGTTCAATATTGCTAGCGACCTGCTCAAGTTTGTCCTCACGGTCCGTAAGGGCAGCAGCAGCAATATCATGTTCCTTGCTCCATGCTCGGTATTCTTCCTCGCTGAGCACACGATCGGCGACGCACAGAGTCCGCAAACCTTCACGGGCGAACATTTCCAGATGCTCAGCAGTCTTTTTCCGGAGTTCCTGTTGTTTGCCCGGGGCCAACCGAGAATAGATAATACTATCCGCGCCTTTGCAGAAAAGTCTTATGTGACCATCAGGCATACGGATGATAGCACTCATCCGCTTTCTCGACGAGTTGAATTCTAAAGTGTTGAGCACAGTATAAGTCCGCTCTTCGCCCATGACGTTTAGAATAAGGTCGTCACCCTGTCTCCCAAGAAGGGTGAAGCCACAGTCTCGAGCTGTACCGACCAAAGCGGCCTCATCGGGCGACTGTGCTTTAAACTCAATCTGAGGAGGATCACCGGGAGTATGCTCCGTAATTACGGAATGACATACCGCAAGGGCAAGCATAAAATGCTCCGTGGACTTCCTTTGGGCACCACCTGACTGGCCTCCCAAGTCTGCAACGTAATTTGATGATATGAAAGTCACACTTTCATCGCGCAAATAAGGATTATCGTGTATCTTGCGTAGTAAATCGAGCATTTTAACCGTGTCTGTAGCTATTCTCTCCCGCTCACTAGCGGCAACGGCATCGGCGTCACCCCCTTCTCGCCGTACCATACCGATCTGAGCTTCAGTGAAAGCTTCACCATATGGGACCCCGTTGACAGTACATTTCTTGAAGTCCATAACATTTTGAGTCAATGTACCCGTCTTGTCTGAGAAGATGTATTCGATTTGTCCAACATCATCTGAGATATTCCAAGACTTCGGGATACAAGATATCTGCAACTTGTCGTAATACATGAACACGTCACTGTGTATAAAGATAGCCTGGATTGTGCGAACAATTTCGAGAGAGATATAAAGCGAGATCGGAACCAAGTTTTGAAACAAAATAAGGGCGACCCAAAAGGTAATGATGCCGGTGACCGCTGGAGTGCTCCCGTACGAACCGAAGTCGAAGAAATTAAGGGACCTGTCGCTTGAGGACCACGCAACGCCATTGACGATACCCGAAATAAGACACATGAAGAACAAGATAACAAAGTTGTAAATGACGTTCCAGTTCAGGTCTTTAGCTAGGCGAGCCCTTTTACTGGGTGTCACGCCTGCGTTCAGCATGATTTTGGTCTCATCACCAGTGAAAAGAACAACACCAAGAGCCCATTCAGTGTTACGCAGGGAGCAACCACGCAACAGTACATTGTTGATCGTAATGGGCTCCACCATTTCCTTCCGAGGAGCCTCAGCGAAGTCAGGATCACGCTGGTCCCAGCGTACCGCACCGTTATAGGCGTACAAATTGGGATGCGGTGCCTCACTATCAATCACAAACTCGGCCCTCTCGCAATCCCTAGCGTGTCTAACTTGGCGACCACAGTGAAGGGCTTGGCGAACTTTGAGGTTAGTTTCACCGTCCAGACTCTTGGTTTCCACGTAACATGCACCGTCGGGGTCGGACGTTGACAACACCACAACATCGGCTGGAACAGGATCCCCGTTATACAACCGAACATAATCTCCCACTTGGACGCTTTTCCAAAAGTCGCGCTTAAATCTAGCTTTTCCAACTATCTGCTTAGACGTGTCCACCACACTACCACCTTTCCTCGGAGGAGTAGCAGTACTAGCCGGCGCCGCGAAACTATCTCGAGCGGCTTTGTCTGGATGCAAGAATTGACTAGGATCGTCGACTGCGTGTGTCCAATCTGAACGCGCTTCAGCCGTTGGAGAAGGTACCGGTGTCATCTGGATAGCCTCATCGGCCATGCCTCCATCGCCTCGTTGGGAGTATACAGATGCCCGTGGAGTCACTGTGGTCATAAAAGATGCACGCCGATCATCTTCAACATCATCGGGAACCTTCTTTTTCTGTTGCACCAAGCCCTTGACTGTTCTGTATGTCCAAACAGTTGCCCGAGTACTTGCTTTTTTGATCCGACGCCACAAGGACACATTGTCTTCAACCGAATTCACGTTGTTCCAATCGACCAAGCGGTATACAGGGGAGTTGTTGACTTCGTTATCAACTACTGTACGCCGCCAATCCTCAATAGCATCTTTAATGGCCGTGACTACCACGATAACAATTAAAGGAACCGTATTAAGGGCAGGAGTATCGACGCCGAAGATAGAGAAGAACTAAACATGACAATTAGTGACAGAGATAACTCACGTTAGACTGTAGAAACGTACACCGAGAATGATAATGAATAAGAAATATATATTAGCAATGTTGTGGAATTGAAGCCAAATATTCTTCGGCACGAATGACAAGGGTGTATATTTTGCAGTTCGAATTTTGTTTCTTGGATAATTTGCTTTGGGGTGGCCATCCTCGTCTCTTTCGGATTCTGGAATGGGAATGTTGAAGTATATTCTTCTGTTATTGGATTCCGGGTTGCCTTCAGCATTCGGGCTCTCTGCGGTAGGGAGATTGCTAGATGTAGACTTTCGCTTCTCATCCCTCATTTCCGAGCGTTTATTAAAGCGATCCATGATAGATACGCGTTTCCGCACACCTCCGGCACCAGTAACTCGCTGGGTTGCCCATCGTTGTCGCTTAGTCGGTTTAGAGATGTTGCTGCTCACTTCCTGAACCTCATTCCCAGGCATGTCGGGCTCCGGAGGAGCAAGATGGTTGGAAGCCATTTAGGCTACTTCTAGCCCTCGAGAGGGCATGCAACGAGTAACCGTTCGGTGGTTAAACGGTGGAGGGAGAGCATCCGCTCCAATGAGCCGAAAAGACGACAGCGCCAGCCAGTTCGCGATTCCCCCGTTTGTTTCGGCGCGGATAAGGGCGGAATTGATAAGCAGAGCCGGAGAATCAGTCAAAAATATGGCGATTGACAACGTGGTGAGCGATCTCAGGGAGGCGCTGGAGGGAAGCGCGGGAGGGTTGAGAGTAATTAGCAGCGGCCCCAAACACCGTGCTAGGAGCAAGTAGGATGATGGCGAACGAACGAGGGAGGGGAGACAGTCGGGTTACCCGCAACGGGCCATGCATATAAAATAAAAGGACCGATATACAGAACAAGAAGCAGCAAACAAACCTCAGGCGACGAGGAACGATCCTCCAGAGGGGAAAGTGTGAGAGGAAAAAGTAAGTAGAGAGGCTTAGGGACTGTGTTTCTGTCAATCCCTCTCTCCCTCTGGGAAGCCCCGGGAAACGGGGAGTGTATATTACCAATCATTACGGCCGCAGTTTGCTGCGGATCAACGGCATGGCCGTTGTTTCCAGTCCGGTATGGTAAAGATTGGAACCAGAGAACGCGTAAGTTTTCAATTATTAAGACGAAAATGATCATCATGGTGGTACTTTTAGTGATGCCAAATTTTCCCAGAGTGTTTCATCTACATAAAGCATTTACATTCATATCTACATGGGATCACAATCCCTTTACATCCCTTCAATCGCCTGTAAATTTTCTATTTTCCCATCTAACCCCCTAATTTATTGATATGATATCGAATAGCTTATCGTTGTAAAGCTAAGGGGACTGACGTAGTATATTGGGGATCTAGATAGATATGGATTGCCAGGATTGCAGTGGGTGGTAATATTACCGTAATTTACCACTAGAATGTACCCGCCATGCCTACCACGAGGCTCACCCAGGGCAGAGATGCCAGCCTCGCCATGGACTGTAAGCAACATAATTTGGTTCTCCTTCAGAATCTTCAGTGGCAAGGACCAAACATCACTAGATCATACAGGGTTCGGTTTTTCGGAAGAGGCGAGTCTTAAATCAACTTCCGGGACTTGACATCTTTGGTCTTCCGGAGGACGGAAGGACTTTTTTTTTTAAGTGATTTTAATTGACATCCCAGTACCCGTTAGTAGTACTACCTTCTGAGCTCATCCCGCACGGTTATTTCGGACCTCCGATTTGGACAACTTGTCCATTTAGGAGACATGCGAGCAAAAACAAAAGCTCCTCGCAGGTCAAGGGCTGTAAGGCTGCGTTATGAACTTATGAAATTCCCTAAAATCCAACAAAGATTATGCATAACTATTCCAAACTGTCCTAACAACAAGACTTACTCTATGAGCAATCGTTATATAGTTAGTATTGTTATCTATTTATTTTTTTAGCGAATAAAGAGGGAGAGAGAGAGCAGCAGCAGGAATGTCATAGTAATCCCGTGGAATGTTGGCAACTAAACACACAAACACATTTCCATTGGGCATAGTTCTTTTGAGTGGCAGTGAGGTTTATTATGCCAGATGATGCTCCATCCTGCTGATTGCAGTTGTATCCAACTAGTGCAGCTCCCACGGAATAGGAAAATGTCATCCACTTTAGATTTGGGGGGGACCATCATCGGAGAATGGGGCCTGAAACAGGCTAAAGGTCGTCTTGGACGGCACATGCTTTCTCCGTAACTATCCACAGGCATGGGACGTCTGGACTCTGAACTCCGTATCTACTGGCTAGTACTGCTAACTACAAAGACATACATAATGGACAGTGCATAAGCGCCGGATTACACCAACGGCTATCCGTATCTCTTTTGGCTTCAGAAGAAACATGTGTAGACTCGAAGACGCTCTTCTATCAGGGGTATTCAAATTCCCCGATTCTACATTTTCCACGTCCCCCCTTTTCCACATATCTGTCTGCCTTCACCCTTCTCCTTTTTTTTTTCTCCTCCGTCTTGGCCTTTGCAAGCTAACTTCTCAATCGAGTATGGTGTGGCTCCATCTTGCGCGTAGTCGTTGGTGTGTCCTCTCGTTACGTGGGCCGAACAGATGATCGCCCGCCAACTGTTCTCGAAATCATTCTGATGAACTAAAGTCTCTACGCGAGAGACTACCTTTGCTCCTGACACCCGACTAGGGTGTCTACTGTAATCTCAAATCAGATGGCATGTAACTGGGCAATTTGCTTTCCTCTTGATTGGGTATTTTACCAATTTGCTATCTAAATTTGGCAATACACACCGCCCGCTATTTTCTGTATGCAGTATCCCGGACCCCGTACTATACAATGCAAATCACAATTTGCAAATTTAGCCAATGTCACATACCAAGTATATTTACCTGGTTCTCGTCCTTTCCTTTTTTTCTTGTCCCCTCTTCCACCTTATCATTCATTTCTCCTGGCCCATCCTCACTCAGCTCTTACCATAAGCAATGAGTCAGCTGGGCTTTAATTGATGTAAACCTGATTACGGGATAGAATTTGTTGCTTTACCAGTACTATAGCAGTGGATCCTTAGGTATGTCTCGTACCAAAGACGTAGATGGCTGTGACGGTGGTGTGTCAGACAGTCAGATCGGCCGCGAACTGCTGTGGGGAATAGAGTGCAAACTGTAAGCCTTAGGTAACATAGATCTGCATCTCCTCTGCCCCCTAATCTGTCCCGATACAGTGTATAGGTGGAAATTTTCCAGACTCGATAAGCAATCTGCAGTTTAAAAGGGGGGCAGTGCATGATTAGGTCAGACATGTCAATCGCATTGAGCCTTTACAGTACCTTGTACTCCGGAGTAGATTACGATGAAGCTTGACTCGTATTGGAAAGTATATTTACTGATATTAATGTCACTGTAAGCGGATAAATCCTATCGCGTATAGTACTATGAGGCGTCCTGAAATAAATCCCTCTGCTAATATATAAGGTTCAATGTAAAGATGGCAATGTCTCGGAAAGTGGGGGATTTTCTAGCATCTAAGGTTAGTAACGTAGTAGACATGTAGAGCCACCGAGCAAGAGCTTCTATCCATCCAAAAGGGTCAAATCTGCCAAAAGTAGTAATTAACTTCAACCACTAGGCAGCTATTGTTCCAGGAAATAGTAATTATCGTTCTAGTAGGCCTTGATGTCGATCGAAATTGATACTTAATTCTTATCGTGCTTTGTCTGTTATGGCACTTGAGGACCCTAGATCTATTTATACTTTGAGCTCATCCATATTCCTCCGCTTATATATCCACACCAATGCTTTCTATTGTAGCCTTTTCTAGGGACTAACTCAGTAAGGGTTCTAATTTAACTACTTATATATCTAGTAGACTAGTAGAAGACACGAGATGTGGAGATTTCAGGTATTTTTATGTACCTAACGGGGAACCAGGCTTGGATAATAATGTTTCAGCATGAGGCTTAGCCATCCACAGCATGGTGTAAAATGATTATACCCCAGATGCCTATACTAGAAATAGTCCACGTCGAGAATAGTCTATTACATGTCTACAACTAGCCCACAGTGCTTGCCTGTTTATCCTGTAGAACAATAGAGTGCTCCGAATATTCATTGCCTCTCAGTGGCAAAAGGTATTGTTGGATGCTCTTAATATTTGCTATCACCTGTGTCTGTGTGGCTTATGGTGTGTGAGAAGTAGAGATGAAGGTATGGTGCAGCAACCATGGGTCGTTAAATCATCAGATTGTTGTACTCTGTATGTTTCTTGCTAGGCGAAGAGAATATACCGTCAGGGGGATCGTTTCAGTTGTGGATGGTGAAATATAAACTTCACCTACATACTTATCGTGCACAGTCATGATCAAAGAGAGAGTGTGTATATAAAGTCTCACACAAGGCCATCATAAAGAAGGTACATATTCGCGGGGCAAGAAGGGATCCAACAGCATAACACGATGAAAAATCGAGTGAACGAAGATGGGGAAGAAGTATAAGAGATTACGTAGGAGAAAAGGAGCTGGATCTTCATTCACATAAAAAAGGGCCTTACATCAGGGGTGAGGTAGCCCTGTGACCCGGTAGGACTTCCTGACATAGGAAATATTTCATCGAAGTCTAAATACTTTGTAATCTGAATATAAACTATATAGATAGAAGTTAGAGTTGGTTGATAGCCAGCTCCCAGGGCCCAGGGTGCCCAGCCTGTATACATTTAGCCGTAATAGGAAAAGTCCATATTATTCGCTAGCGCGAACCTAGTCCCCACTTAAGGTTTAGCACCAAGGTGTTCTAGCTATCGGCGAGCAACGCATGCGGGCCACTTTCCATATCAAACTTCCCACAGAATGCCCGGCATGCCTCAGCGGTCAAATAGCATCAAGCAGTATTTCAAACGGCCAGACTTTTCATTGTCTAGCGAGGACTTCCAGCCTGAGGCCCCAAAGGGCATTCAGTCTTCTCCCATCACCGAACCGTCATCGTCCTTTGTGTCAAATGAAGCATCTCCACAGACTCCAGACGGCGCAGCACTGCAGTTGAAACAGTCACTATTACTCTCCGTCACGGATGCAGCTGAGAACAGACAACATCAAGAGAATCCGCAAAGTGATGAAACAGTGGCTTCTGATCCATCGCTGCTATCAAGCTTCAGCTTGGCTCAGCGCGTTGTCAAGAATGGGAGGGAAGTGGTAATTAGCTCGGATGGTGATGACACAGACTCAAGCGAATTTCTCGAAGATCCAAATAATCTATTCATGAAATTTGTGAAACAGACTAATGATTCCACGGATGAACAATCGTCCAATGATTCTTCGGGCCAAGGCAGGAGTTTGCGCTCCCGGCGTTTGAATGATGAAGTGAAGCCTAGCAAGTTTCCGCTGAGTCGCGCATCCAAACCTACTTACAAGCACACAATTGATAGCCTTGTCACCCAAGCAGTTGATGATAACGAGACAGAGGCTGGTATCGCAAAGCTTAGGGCTATCATTGAAGAGGACGTTGCGCGAAAAGCCGCGTCAAAGTCGGAGGCAGCTTCGGCCTCCCATGACCAAAGCAGACAGTTACACGAAGGTATTCTAACGTCGGCCCTTGATGATAAGAATGACGAGACAGGGCTGCGACGTCTACTTGATGCTGTTAGGCGAACGGAAGCATTTGATATGGAGAAGTCCTGGTCTTTCTTCGATTACGGAGGTAACTTAGCTCCTCCTCCCGTGTTTCCACGCGAGTGTATAGCATCGAAATCATATATATCTGCGCTAAGAGGTTAGTTTGGGGGTCAGTCCTTCGGATCCAGTCTCTGACATGTTTCCAGAACCCGAATCGAGAGAGCGAGCTTTTCATTCAGGGACTGTGGATTTTGCATTGTCCAGGGGGTTTTTGCCTGACGACTTGATTATGTGGATTTTGAATTCTGGTATGTTTTCCGCGAGTAAACACGTGGGCATTGCACTTACATGCTATAGTACCCTCGGAGCCTCGAAATAGTTTAAGGCACGTGTATTGTAGGGCATTCAAGGTTCGTCAAATTCTACATTGGATTGAAGCTAGCATCGCATACTAAGGCGCCTCTAAGAATGTGAGTGCGGAACGTATACAGTCACTCATACGGCCAAAGGATATAAACGCTCTTTTCCAACGGATGAGCGCAAACCCCAAGGCATTGGTTGCTTCTGAAGTTATAGTTCCAGATGCTATCCCAAAAAGTTCGGAAAACCCCAAAAAGTTCGGAGTATGCTCTCTTTCTTTGCCATATGACTAATTGCACACAGATAGCTCCATACGGAGCGCTCCTCAGCATAAAGCTGCCTTGCTATCTGTTCTGAATCTACTTCACGGAGCAGCAGATCTGTTAGTGTTGAGTGACCCTATTCTTGGACAGTCTCTAACACTATGATAGATTCTCTGAGGATACTAGAGAGCGCATACTGAATCTTCTGTTTCGCCTTTCACTTGATATATCGTTAATTAGCGACCCAATCATTTGTCCAGAACTAGAACGGACCGTAACTGCGGTATTGGAGAGTATTCCCGAAGGTAAAGCAGATGAGCTGGTAGGAGTTTGATATTCCATTATCTGAAAAGAAACTCACTTACACTGCCCAGGTAAATCGGATATGCGCATCTGTTTATGAAACCATCACAGATGTTGTATTTCAGAGCCGTCTTCTTACGCATATCTTGCCAACGTCCAGCTGGATTGCTATGCTGCGATGTCGTCTCGCCATCTCTTTTCTAACCTGCGACAGATCTCCACTAACTGAAGAGCCTGATATGAATGTTTATCTAAAACAGATAATTACTGTTCTGAAAGACAAGAAGTTTGATGTGAAAAGATATAAGTCGAAAGGCCCGCCTGACTATGACTATGGAGAGCTCATGGCAATAACTACGCTTCTCAATATTGCCATCGATTCCAGCTGGTCCAGTATGGACTTTCCAAGCAAAGATGCAGAGCGGGAATTCAACTCCGAGATCGACCTTCTTGCGGACCGGATCAAGAAGATATTCACGTCCATTGAGGACTCGGGTGCATCGCACCTCAAGCGGACCTTAGCGAAGGAAGCCCTTGAAGCCCTACATTACCGCATCGTGTATTCTGTTCGGAGCAAGCCGCGCCCAAAGAGGTCAATCTTCGGAGATAATGGAGTTGAACACCAGCACCCAGATATCAGGAAATGGGCCGGCCCAAAAATAATAAAAGATCCAGGAATTCCCATTCGACAGCACGAAATTTCGCCATGACGGCCAGACCTTAGTTCGCTGCACCTACATCAGGCTATGTACCCCACTTTATTACAATGCACGTTGGGAGTATAAGTTGCAAGACCTGCTAGACTTTCAGAGTTATTGTTAAGACCTGAGTCGGGCAATATTCTCGAACATCATGAAAATTCGAAAGATATAATGACTGGGATGAATTTTATAGTAACAGCAGGAGCTCTCCTTATAATACTATTAACCCCAATATCGTGAAGGATGACCTCAACCGTGACTTGATTTACTGGGAAGCTGAGAAAAAATAGTAAGAGGCTGTAGACAGGGCTATGCTGTTCTCCGCACGGGAGCGTTAATCAAAGACACATAGATACAAGAAGGAGCGATAATGGACTTGGCGCAAAATCAATAACGAGACAGGTATAAGTCTAATCGTAGAATTTCCGGTTTACATTCTTTCCGAATAGTGTCTCCCTCACGGCGGGAAGAGCATCGATCTCGAGCAGCCGCAGGCGCTCTTCAAAAGTGTTGTTAATCTCGATCTTACCCTGACCGCCGAGAATGACCACACCTCCAGCACTGCAGTGATAAATTAGAGAAAGCAGGGATGAAAAGGGGAAACCAAAGGTCAAGACTTACGATCCTTCCGGCAAAGGTTCGGTCTCATCTATCTCCACAGTGACGTCTTTGCCAACAGTGTCTTTGAACTCCTTCTGTGCTTCCTCAATCGCCTTCCTCGCAGCGCCATTGTCCTTCTCCCTCACATTAATAGTCACCTTCTCCTCGTTGAGAGCGTACAAGCCTTCGAGGATCAACCCCTTCAGCACGGTTTCATACTTCTTAGCATCCTTAGCTGCAATGTCGGAGATCTTATCACGAGCTTGCTGAAACAGGTCATCGAGAAGCTCCTGACGGGAAGAAAGAACGCGGAGACGGGTACGGTTCGACAGGGTAGAGCGGGTAATCTGTTGGGACATGGCGGCCTGCTTGAACTTCTTCTCATACAATGTGTCGATGGCAGCGGTTTCCTGGCGAACAAGCTTCGACTTCTCAATGGCGAATTCTTCGTCGGCCTTCAGTTCGATCTCACGGGCCTTCTCCAGCGCTTCCTGCCGGATGAAGGCCGTCATCTTGCGGAGCTCTCCCGCGACCTGTTCGTAGACGGTATAAGCTCGGGGTACAATACGCATCCCATGTTTCGGGCACAGCGTACCTGATCGTCGGAAAGAGCATGGCTTTGTGACATCTTTGCTGAGGACTTAAGGTACTATCGGAATCTTGGTATTGGAGCGAGTTTAAGGGCGTGGGAAGGATGGCGCAAGTCAAGCTTCCTGATGTGGAGGTGCTCCTGGGGTTGGAACAAATGGACAAGTCAGCAATGGAACCCAGAAGAAGGGGGGCACGAGAAATGATCAGTGTGCAAGCGAGACAGGAATAGAGTGAAAAGAATGCTTACCGAAGTAAATATTTGGCGTGGCTAAGGTGAGGGGAGCTCTAAACAAGTAGCAGAGGAATGGGGGGAGGTTGTACGCAGCAGCGGATCTGGTGACGATCGGGTCAGTTGGTCAGAGCTGATTGGCGCCTCAGGAACTACCAGACGGCTTCCCGCCCGCACCACATGAGATCACTCCGGTCACTCGACTTCTCAACTACATCGACCTGCGGCCCTTATTTCTCCCCCGACTCTCCCACTTCCTTGATATTTTTCGTTCGTCTAACATGGCGATTGCATTCCGAAGTCTACCTCAGCCTCTCTAATGCATTGCGGCGTTTGGTCCTTGTCCCCCGCTCAACGACCAATGCACGAAGATACTCGTAATGGGCAATCTAGGTGACCTATCCCCTCAGGGGAGTGTCGCGGTTTGTTTTTTCCACGGACAATTACTTCGGCTTTGAGTGACTCAATGTACTGATAACGACTGCTGTTATAGGTTGGAGTTGTTGTAGGATTGGTCTCGACCAGTCTGCAGGCCATCGGGTTGACCCTCCAGCGCAAGTCACATATCCTCGAAGACGAGAAACACCCATACGATATACGCAGACCACCCTACAAGCGCCGAAGATGGCAGGTATGCTAAGGACTGTAAAATTGGTGACGGTCGATACTTATTTTATACAGTTGGGCATGCTAATGTTCGTCATCTCCAACATCGTGGGAAGTACCATCCAAATAACCACACTTCCGCTCCCGGTACTATCTACTCTCCAAGCTGTCAGTGCCTCTCCCTTCTAAGATATCCTTGGTATCTTTGCTGAAAATGTCAACAATAGTCCGGACTTGTCTTTAATACCGTCTTTGCAACATTGATTCTGGGCGAAGCGTTCACCAGATACTCCTTGATAGGTACCATCCTGGTCTGTGTCGGCGCTGTTCTCATTGCGACCTTCGGGGCCATTGGGGAGCCTGCGCACACCTTAGATCAACTTTTAGAACTCCTCCAACGTCGAAATTTCGTTCTTTGGATGATTGGAACCGCTGTGCTGGTGCTGGTCATTTTGCTCAGTTCCAAAGTTATGAAGTACCTTACGTCCCCGTTTCGTTCGAAACATTCGAATCCCCGCCATTCTTTTGGGCCGCATCTACAGCTAAGCCTGGGTCGTGTTCGGCTGATACGTGGGCTGTGCTATGGCTCAGTAAGTGGGATTCTGTCTGCACACACGTTGCTTCTGGCGAAATCAGCAGTTGAACTGCTCGTACGGACGGTCATAGACCGTGCCAACCAATTCAACCGGTGGCAATCATGGGTTATTTTGATTGGGATGATCGCGCTTGCTCTCACGCAGCTGTTCTATCTACATAGAGGCCTGAAGCTATGCAGCACCAGTATTCTCTATCCGTTTGTCTTCTGCATTTACAACATTATCGCCATTCTGGACGGTCTCATCTATTTCCGCCAGATGTCTCAATTGACAGGATTCCACGCTGGACTCATCGCACTGGGAACCTTGGTGTTACTAGGCGGAGTACTGTGTCTCTCATGGCGATTAGAAGTCATTGATAGCCATGCCGCTGTAACAGTCGTCGGGCCTTCTCAGACCACACTGGTTCCTGGGATGGCCGTAGTCGAGGAGCACCCGCGCTCATCGCTCGATCTAGGATTAGAAGATGAAGAAGGCCAGATCGGAGAGCGCGAACCTCTCCTATGGAAAGCTTCTCAACGAACTTCCCATAGACGAACCCCCAGCCTACCCTTACTCACACAACAAGGGAGTTCAACAGATATGGATCCAGCATCCATCTGGGCGGAGCTTGACGAAGATTATGATAACACTGATCCGGATTCCCGAACACCATTACTCAACCGTCTCTCTGCTGATCCACTTCAAACCGGACCAAGAAGCAAGGCCAGGCCCAGCACGTTCAAAGATACCTCCCTGCGTGGACTGCGCCATTCAGCAACTGCCCCCCGCAGCCAACAACGAAATCCCCGCCGACTTCGCCCATCTATCTTCCAATCTGGACACCAGCGAAGAACCTCCGCCCCCGCTCCCGCCAACTACCAGCCACTCCAAAAACGACGCACCCTTACCGGCCCTACTTTCTTTGACATCCCCGGCCTCGGATACGGCACCCCGGACAACCACCCCGACACCCCGTACCCCCACGAACCACCATCCTCCGCACACGCACTCCCAGATACAAATGCAACACCCCTCGCAGGCTCGAGGAGTGGCACCCTAGGTAACGCATGGCGAACGGGTCTACGATACCTCTCACGCTTAGCCGGTCGCGACAGAACCCATGATCCCGAAAATGATCATACAGATAGATAAATTATGCCCGCCTGTCAACAGTGGATCCGAAGCAAAGGGTGACCACTGTGCGGCTCCAATGTCAAAGTGTACAGTACATTTATTCCTGGTTATACGCAATAGTCGTCTATTACCTCCCCTTCTAATCACCATTCGGAATTAAATCATGTCCAGACTAAGGCGTTAATCCGCCTTTTGTTCGGTCTTCTTTGCAGGGGTAATCACTCCGTGTCGAACTCTTTATTTCCTACTCACTCTCCTATTATATACTGCATGGATGATTCCTTGGATTAATTAGATTGGTAGACTTCACTGGCTCGGGTTTCATTTGAGTATTGGTTTCGTCAGACTAGTGGCCAATTGAACATTTAACATTTCACCTCGGACATTGGTAATTGGGTAGTGGAATAGAAGTATTATTAGGTTTGGAAGTACTGTACCCGTGCTTGTTCAATTATAGATGAGAAAGAAAAGCTCCAATTTTCTCCGTACCATACATGAGCATACATGAGACATACTTCCTAGTACCTGGTGAAGGTAAACCCATTCCAATATCACATCAGTTACTCAATTAAATCAAGGAAATTCATGCCTGATTCCTACATGATTCTTCCCTCCTGCTCTCTGAGCAGATGGCTTTCACTGGTCGGGTAAGACAGTGTTGAGGAAGACATGAAAGGTCACGCACGACGCAAAGGGGGAAATAGATAGTGATAAGGCAGAAATTAGTCAAAGCAGTCGACAGACAGATTAAAGATAAAACACTGAAAAGATAAATACCACTTCGCCAGGAGTAAAGAGAAGAGATAATAAGAAAGCACCAGTAACACCGCCACTTCCACTTGTCGTCTAGCAGAAAATTAGATGAACGTGAAGAAAACAATTAATAGCTTCGGAGCCCAGAACCAAGCGCTTGCATCCTTCGTGTTTCATCGTCAATTGTAACTTTTTTTTCTGGATTTTTTTTGTCTTTTCTTTTTTTTTACCCTTTTGTCCTATAAGACTTCGGAAGAGAGAGCACCGGAATCTCGCTAACACCGTGAACAGCGCTGCAGATCCCTCAACGTTGAACCAGCGGCTCATGGAATACACAGGTTACAAGTGAAGGCACCTTCGGTGATCGTGTTGTGTCTGGTATACGACGAAAACCGCTTTTAGAGCATCAATTGCTGGGCAATAGAATTCAGAATTCGTTGGGTATCAAAGGAAGGCCGATAGAGCGGAGGTGCACATGTTGAAGTTTAAGGGAGGTGAAACAACAAACATCTGGACTCCGCGGCTTCTTAGGACAACATTGTGCAGAAGAGGAACCACTGTTTATGCAGTAGGCTGATGCTGAGGGGGCATCCGGCTTCCCACAGGCATTCCGGGGTACTGCCCACCAGCTTGCTGTTGCTGCTGAAGGTTCTGATAGTAGGCCATCTGCTGCTGTTGTTCGTTGGTCATGTAGCCCGGATGCATGCTCTGGGGGCGAGGGATGTTCTGCTGCTGGGCATTGACATTGCTGTGCGCGACATCCTCTGGTGTCTCTGTCGGAACATCACCCGTCTCGACTCCGTTCTCGTTGGTAGTGGGGTCTGGGGCATTGAGGCAGGCCTATCATCGAGAGAGTCAGCTCAAATACCTCGTTCACGTCACTCGGGTTATAATTTAGCACTCACCTGAATGAGGTTCTTTCCTTCGGCCTTCGTCACCAATGGTTGGAGCTTGGGAGTGGTGAAAGTATACACGAGACCTGTCTCAGACACGACCAATAGTAGCACTTGAGTGCCTGTGAGGACCGATAGCTCGTATGCCTGATTCGCGACCGTATGAAATCGTCAGCAATTGAAGAGGTCAATGCACGCGACAATTGAATTATTGCGCGATGAAAGACACGAATTGGATCAAAACAAAAAGGAAGGGCTGGGCGAGAGTTCGAGGAAACAAAGAAACAATGAGGATATGGGGACGCGACAGTACGTACCTTCTTCATGATACCCGCCTTCCGCTTCGAGAACGTGATGTGGCGACGCGACTTATCCTGGATGAACTTGATCTCAATCTTTCTGCGCTCGCGGCCGGGCTTATCGTCATCATCGTCGTCGTCGTCGGCGCTCATACGAGAACGCTTGGTGCCGCGGTTGTCAGCGGCGCCGTTACCGGCGGCCTGCTGCAGGTCATCCTGGGTAGGAGAAGGGTTCTCCTCACCGACGGCAGTGATGTCGGCCATGCTGGAATAGGATTAAACGGCGGGGGAAAAGATCAAAGAAAAGAAGAAGTAAAACCAAGAGGCCAGTAATGGGGATACTTCTGGGGGAAGTGAAGACAGATGCCCAAAGAGGAATGATGCTTTTGAGGGGGAGGAAGAATGACCAAATCGAGTAACGCGTTTGCTTCGCAGGGTTTGGGTTCAGGACAAGAAGAGGAAAGAGAAACGGGGAGGAGGAGTTCGAAGAAGGCAAAGTGCCGGTTGGGACAGGCAGGCGGTCTGTCACGTGGTGCAGTCCTGCTCATTTACCTCCTTACGGTATCGCTGGGTACGGGGTTCCCTCAAGTAGCGCCTGGATGATCTACTTAGAAGAACCAGCACCAAATTCCCCAAAAGCTGTCATCTGACAGAAACTTCCAATTTTAAGCATAATTAACTCCCAACTCCCTCTCACATTTTTCCTCCTTTTCATGTCTGCACTTTCTCCTTTCATTCTGTCAAATCCTCCTGGGTACCGCCTCTGTCACATACGGTAACAAAGTACTAAATTTGTCCAGACCCAACGATGGAGCACACAGCAGACTTGGCGTGGCTGTTGATTGGGGCAGCCGCCGGGAGGCATTGAGAATTCGATCCGGAAGCCAACTCATATTCCCCACTATCGTGTAATAATACCTCGATACCACTGACCATGTACCACTGTGAACTCCACTTAATGAATAGTCTGGGTCTTATCCGGCCAAGTGCCTATCCTGAAGATCCTGATTACCTCTTAAATCCTCATGATTTACGCAGTCTACATACAAGTAGTACTACCTAAAAATAAGGGCAGTCAAAAGATCCTTGTCCGTCCCATCACATGACTTCCCGGAAGCAAAGTATGATTAGATTACTCTTTCTGCAAACCAACCCAAACCAAGGTTGGACTTAAGCCTGACCAAGTTTGGTAGCTGGGATGAGTCAGCTCTCCAGCACATTCCACGCCTCTCAACTCCAGCCAACCAAGGTCCCCCCGACTTTTCTATGGTCCTAGAAGAATACCTATCATATCCCTCTCTCGGTTCTGTAGGCATGTAGCACAACACATATCACCTATCCTTTGTCATATCACTCTGATCATAAGGATGACATCGGCTCAAGCAAGGGCATATCCTGGGTGTACTTCTGTACTATACATCTTATTGTGACCCCAGGCGTTCATGACTAGTTTCTTTTATAAATAGCATAAGGGAGGTAGTCGCTCATGACCAGTCACTCACTATTACTGCTAGTGATCCAATAATTCCAGCCAAAAAATCCTCCGCCAATGATGGCCCACCATTGTTAACCCCATTTATGCATTATGAAGTTACACGTCAATCCCACGAGGCCGGTATTCCTCGTGGGGTATGAGACCCTTTTTACTTTCATTTTAGATTCAAAATTAGTTAGTTGACTTCTGAACAAGTCGTGTCCTTCCTGCTATTTGGGCAACCAGTCACTAGAGAAACTTCTCACTATTGACGGTCTTGGTGGCCCAGAGTGCGGTTCTTGTCCGGGGATTATCATCTCTTATATCTCTCGGTCTCGCTTCTTGTAGGTGCTTCTCTTCTTGGCTTCTGCTTATTTGCCTCTGGTAATGATTGCTTTTCAATGAGCGAGATGTCGTGTGTGTAGCTACAGTGTCATCGTATTACAAGTTCCTCATAAAGGTTCTAGAATTACTTCCTAATGGGGAAGAATATCAGCCTCGGAAGAAATCAGAATCCTCTATCATGATAATCAATAATTTCGGTTAGTTACTTGTGCACTCATTTAATACATCATAGGCACTTCAGCAACTGAGGATGAGCTTCACGGGCTCCAAGTGAAGTGAAGCAATCCTAGTACCAACCATAGCACTAGTATCATGTCCATCATGTCAGCCTACGGAGTAGACACAATCGGTTCTCTTACAGCCATTCACCATCTGGAATATAGTATGCTAGTTCAGCCCAAGTTAGATTACTTGGAACGTCTCTAAATCCCCAGTTGGTGGTCAGGATAAAAATGCAATATTAGTCATCTGCATATCACCGATGAGGCCACCAGGAGCACAATGAAAACACACAATTACCATCATTCAAATTATCTCAGTATTCACCAAGGCAGATATACACGAAGTCTTTATAACCCTTACACTTCCATCCTAGAGAATTTCCCATTCAACCCCGTGGCCTTCGCTAAAGAGTAGGCTGCCATACAGGTGTATTCATAGAGTCGAAGTATATAAACCCCCTCCCCCCCAAAGCTCAACTCCAATCTAACAAGGGGTGTACCAGGTATCAAGCAACCGCCCAAATGTTCGCAATATACCTCAACCACTCATTCGCGACGTCTCGCGCACTCTAACGTCAAAAAAACCCTTCCCCATACACCATTCTAACACCATCACGCCTAGCAATACCCTCTAGACGGAGCAAATATAACCCCCCCCTATAAACCCCGATCAAACAACACCACAAACGCGCAGATGGTGGAAAAGAACCTACTACACCGATCAAACTAAAGGCCACAAGAGCCTGTACTCAATCCACCAATACGTTAGACTTCCCCAACCCCAGAAATCGCATCATATCACAATCCACAAAATCCCCAATCCACCCACTCATATCACACCTTGCACCTTGCACCTTGCACAAAACCAAGAATAGCTACCCAGTCCCAATAGGACCATAATTCCTCTCACTGTTCCCCCTCCATCTAAAACCATTAAATCTATGTACAGACAGAACCTACCTAAACCAACCAAGCCACACCCAAATCCGATACGCCACGATCCAACCACCTACCTCACCGAATACCACCCTACCTACACAAAACGAAAACGCAAACTAAAAGCATGGAATGACTCGACCGGATTTAACCTGTTGCGCCGCAAAATGGTCGTAGAATGGGCGAAGAAAATGGTATGATCTCAGATGGTGGTCATACAAAGGAGGGCTATGTTTATCCGCTTTGGGAATTTCCATTATCCGAAATGAGCCAGGTAGGATGGGATGTCGCTTGCTATTTGGGTAACTGATGAGATTAATTGCGTCCGTCAGACAAAGGGGGATTTTTTTTTTTTTTTTTCATTTTGGAAATAAAACCTGTCGAGATTTAATTGTGATTTGAGATTATTAGTAGGATATTTGTTGCATAAGCATTATGTGGTGGGTGTGATTGGTTTGTGGGAGATGCTGGATGATTACCTTGCTTCTTTATGTGAAACACGCATTGAAACGAAGTATCCCGTCAAACCGCGTAATTGACCCAGCGAAGGTGCAGACGATATATTAAATTTTGTGTTAGTAGGTAGCCACTTTGATGAAGACGTTGTAATAAATTCTATTTTGAACTTGACTCATGATATTCTTGCATAATCACAGATGTGCGCTAATCTCCAAGAGCAAGGGGCCAGATGTGGCCCGGAATTCTATTTTTACAAATGCATGATGAAAGAGCCTCTTGCTGAAGCCAAAAAAAAAGGGTAGAAGAAAAAAGGTTAAAAGAAATGTCGACTCGTGAGTGAAGTTCCTCTGGGAAGAAGTATAGCCAGGTAAATCAAGGGACTCAGACGAGAACTCTTCGTTGAAAACCACCAGTTCCGATCTTTGACTGCGCCGATACAACGCCAGGTAAAACAATCAAAAATAGGGATGTCGAAGGAATCATTTGTCGAAAGAGATATATCCATGGACTACCCTTCAGTTTAAACCCTTTTACCCTTTATCTCGTAATAGGTATTTCCCTTCTGTTCTTGGTGGTAAGGTTTGGCAGCAATTAGAAAATTGTTGTCGAAATAAGAAAAGGGAGTGAATGTAAATGATTGAAAATAATGTGCAAGAACGGAATGACTCCACAGATCCAAGGTCCAGCCTCAGTATCGGTTGTGTGGTTTCTCATTTGATCCGTAGACCAGAAGATCAGTGGTTCTTCCTGACATTATAATCTTTGATACCGGCACCGCCACCACCCTTAGGCCCAAGCCAAACAATTTCAATGACACTGTGGCCTTCATCCTCTTCGCGTACATACCATTGGTGCACATTGTCACCAACAACAAAAGCCTCCCTCAAGAGCCATCGGTCCTTGAGGACACCAGCCTGATCCTTAGCGCGGAGAGGTCCAAGACGCTGCTCATAACCGCGAGGGTCCTCTTCCCAGGTCTTCTCCGTATGGTCGAAGTCAATGACATCATCAGGAACGCTGTCATCATAGGTGTACTTGACGAGAGAATATCCGTTGGTGAAGACCCAGAATGTGCGGGTGGTTTTTCCGGTTGAGTTGTTGACGATCTCCTCTTGATCGAAGACCCAGCGGCGAAGCACTGAGCGACGACCAGCGGCAGCTGCCACGGTCGTCATTTTGACCACGTCCTTAGAGTACCAGCTGTTCCAGTGGTGAAGGGACTCGATCTTTCGACCCGATTCGTACACACCGTCCACTTCACCTTTCATATCCATCTGGTAAAGAGAAGGCCAAAGCGTAAGAGGTGCTTCTCCATACTTCTGGATACACTGTCCAAGCTTCTGGTCACCAGGCTGCTCACCCCAGGACTGACACTCATCGTAGTATTCTTCCAGGACGTCAAGCAGAGGTTTAGAGACGAAGACACCTGCACCACCAAAAGCGATATGGCCGAAGGTATCAACCTGCCAGTGGGCTTCCGACAAAGAACCAATGTAATGCTTCTTGTTTACATCAAAAAGCTTGAGTTCCTCGGCGATGGTGGGAAGGGACAAAAAGAAGGTATCGTCATCAATAAAGCTAACCCAGGTGGTTTGGGGGCGCTTGGTACGGATGTGTTTGGCGAACGCCTCCACCAGGCCGAAGTAACGAGCGGTAAAATCGAGAGGAGATTGAATGAGAGTCAAATCCAAGCCACGATTCCGGAAGTAGGTCTCTTGCTTAGGGATGTCGTCGTCAGACTCCGGAACCAATACGATGATACCAGCCTTGGTGTTTCCGTAGGAATAGAGTAGAGAAGGAAGCAGGCGATCCAAGCGATCAGCTGTGGTGGCCAAACCAAACAGAAGCTTATCCGTCTCATCCACGTCATGGTCGGCAGCCACGTTAACATCAATGACTGGAGGGCAGGGCATCTCAGAGTCTTTGTTATCCGGTGAAATAACCATGCCACGCTCCATGACAGTCATTGGTGGAAGCACGGGAAGCTCAATTTCCTCCAACGAACTGAACTCAGTTTTAGGGCTCACATGATGAGGACGGAAATAGGCACGAGTATAGTTCTTGCGAGGAAGCCATTCACTGAAAGGTAGGGGAGGCATAACATTAGGGTCCGCATCGCACGCCTGCGCCGTCGGGGCCGTCGATGGTTGTAGCTGAATCTGGGGAGTACCGGCTGATGTAGCCACCCGGTCGACGGGGTGCTTGAACCTAAGGAACGCCGCGCGGTCGAAACGTTCGATGCACCAAAAAAAGAACCCTATAGAAAATAGGGCGACAAGAGGGAAAATTGTCCTAGTACGAAAGATCGGCATTTTGGTCGTATTATTATAAGAGTTGTTTTTAAGCATGAAAGCGATTGTAGGATCTGGTCGACAGCAAGAGGATTATAACACTAGGCTGTATCAAAGGGACATCGACGGAACAAAGTCGTCGTCTATCAGGTCCGTTATCGCACAAATGTCGCCGGAAGAATCAGCCGAGATTCAACGGATTGACGAGTAAAAGAGTGTGAATGGCAGATAAGAAATTTTTCTGTTGAAAAATTTCTACTGTCTAGAATGACTGGCAACGAAAGGCTGGCAGCGTCGAGACCTGCGACACGGTCACAAAAACGGAGGTGGTTCGGGTTAAGGCCCGGTGAAATTATTCGGTCTCCCCGTCGCGATGGGGAAACAGGAACCGAAGGCAAGTCAGAAGCCGCTAGAACGGTAAGAAGAGCAGCACAACCGGACGATGCGCCCAGGGCTTTAGAAGAAGATCCCGGGGGTGGGAGTGTGAGAGAGAAAAAGAGGGCTTGAGAGAGAGGTCGAGCCTTGGGAGGGGTGAGGAGGAGAGAAGAGGAAGAAGAGGAAAGAAACAGAGGGGGAGGAAGTATGAAAAGAGAACAGATGAGGGAAGGATGAAGACAGGAGACGGACAGAAAGTGAGTAATCCCAAGTGGGAATGCCGAATAATGGACCACGGGTTGAAATGGGGCCTAAGCTCCTCCCACTGGGTAATTTAATCTGCAAAATATTAAGCTCAACTCCGCTGTAATTTTTCCCACTTTGCACTTCAGTGTGTTTCAGATATGTCGATGGTCGAGAACCCGACCTTGGATATTTTTGAGGGTGTTGAAGGGGAAAAAGAGAAAAATTTTATTATCAGGCAGAGAGATAAAAATAAAGTCAGAGAATCGTAATGAGGAATTCCGGGCTATAAGATGCTGGTTATGCTTCCATGCCTTGTTGACGCCTCCCGCATTTTCTCTAACTTTAGTCCGCCTTTTTTTTTTTCCCTTTTTTTTTTTTACCGTTCCCTTCTCTTCTCTTCCCAAACTCTTTAGCCATTCCTTACTAAGTATTGGTACATACCCAGAAGAATAGTGGACTGTTTCTGTTGTAGATCACTGACAGAAGGGAAGAATGCCGTCCAGACAAATAGGTCTCCTCTCCACCACATTGGGTGGTTGGTAATTTTAACTCTCGGGTTTCAAACCCTTCCGATCGATACCTATAGGGTTTATTCTCATTTGCTCGATACGACAAGATTGTGGTTAAATCATTTTATAGATAGGGGTCTTAATAGTAATTACCTATCGATCCGTATAGACTGGAACCCTATAAAAAAGAAGCTAAACTACGGAGTACACCAATTACTATACATGAAGGGATCAAAGCATGTATGCTCGTACTTTCGATCTCTCCGAGACAATATTACTGCATACAACGCAGCAAGTCCCTACACGAAACAAATCGTCTGATCAACAGCGGAGAATAAAAGCAGTGCACGCGAGAAATTGAGCAAACCGGATTCGATGGCGAATTTGGTCAGACATGCGAGGTGTATTCTCCCACCCATAAGGAGCCCCCAATCCTTCCCGAGAGAGTTGCGTATGCTTTATATGGCGCCGTTCATTGATGATACATATTTTCTCCGTCCTACACAATCTCACACTCAGGGTCCTAACGGCCGATCAACGTTTCCTTCATCAACTTCAAACAGGAAACGAGTGTTACAATTTCCGTCATGGTTCGTTTTGATAATTACACACAATTTCTGTTAATGTCAAGGAAGTGGGTATCGCTGGACCCGGTCGACGGACGGACAATCCACTATTGTGCTCCATTTGGTAAGATCCATGGGTTACGATGGGTTCTGCGAATGTTCCAGTACCCTGTTGGTTGTAAATGTAGCCACCGTGTTTGTTCTTTATCTTTTATCTCTTTCATTTCTTTATTCTATTTTTGCCCCAACAGGAAGCTATTGTACACGCGCAAAATATTCATAAAAATGCTTATATACAGTACCTACGGCTCCCCTCCTCATTAAACGACCCTCATAATACTAATCCATAGGCAATGCTATATTGGTTTGTTGTTTGTACTTCGTACTCGACTTCTCGTCTGGATATCAGGCAAATCGTCCTTGAAGAAAATAAAAGAGGCGTAGATCTGCGTGGTTTCCCGCTCTTCCAGCCACTCAGGGGAGCCAGTTTAGGAGGGCACTGCCTTTGGGAGCCCCACGGGCCGCGTGTCCCTCCCACCACCTATTGTTTCCCCTATTAGAAACTACTCTCAAGGTAACTTTTCATCACTTATTAGTTAATTTTATTTGATTTCATTAGGTCTATCACTGATACCACACGGTCATAGTTAGGTAGGAGACCGTGCTAGGGAAAAATTCGACCCTCGCTGGTCAATTGACGGCGCACCCAAGTTCACCGTGGCAGCAACTCAGGCGATGCTTGGGATATCATCCAATGTGGGTTTTGCCCCCAGACCCAGACCGGGGTTGATATGGATTAACCACGGAGTACTTGGTACTACAAGCATCAGGTGCCGTGGTGCACCCGCCTTTCCCGTTACTATTTATGACAGCGTAGACTGCTGAAGACCTTATGAGAAAATAAGCAAAAGCGAAGACACGGTACAACGGTACACATGCAGCTGAATGAAGAAATGTCCGCTGTGGCAATGTGTGGTATCCTTTAGCCGCCAAATTGGATGCAAGCTGACCTGACTCAATACATTATGTCGCTTGTGTTTAGTACCTTAGGTACTGTACCTGAAAGTTACTTGGCGGGGCTGGCGGATCGAGGATCAGCACTTCCAATCGTAAGTACTTTTCATAAACTTTCGACAATGCGATCCAATCATATGTATTGAAAGCAGAACACACACAACGACGCGTGTACCAAAAGGCCCGAGATCGCGCTTGATATTTATGGAAACTCACCACTTATGACGAAGTATTGCCACCTATAGGGGCACAGTCACTGGCGCCCTTGATATTGCAACCTTTTTCTCACCTTCCTCAAAACATACCTATGTTCGTTAGCTTACAGGGCCCAGACACTAAGTCATCCCTGAACTATTAGGACCCAGGGTATCCCGTCGAGCAAACCGTCTATAGGATGACGATCGGCATTGACGCCCCCTCCAAGTGGCCACCAGTATTGCCGAGCAGTTAAGCTTGAACGCCGGCCTTGGCAGCTGTCACACTACGTAACTTTTTGCAATTCCAACTGTTGACAGATTAAAGTACAGTACATGTGAGGTACCTTACGGAGTACCTCTGCCCAGGGAGTCCAGGGGGTATTGTGGACTCTTTCGCATCCACCAGTGGGCAATATACATACCACAACGCAGGCGGATAATAACATCAGTTACGTCAGTAATTCTATTCTGAATGTGTGATGGTGAAAATTTTGAGTCCCAACCCCCTGATCTTCATCCTTCTTCGCGGACATCGGTTTCCCTATTTTTGCTTTCCCTCCATTGACCGTTCCTTCCGCTGGATACTTTACGGGGGCGACCCAGTTTTCCCTGCCCAGGACAAGCACGCCGAATAACACACTGTTCAGGGTCCTATACCTGAATTGTATATGATGGGCGTTTTTGCGAGTCCCTGTCGCACTTATGGAGAACAGAGTTCAACGGTATCAGCTATCAAGGGTCCTAGATCCGCATAAACCACGTAAACCTCTGTTGGGCTCCGGCTGAGATAGGACGTTTTGTGTAAAGACTGAGTTCTGCTCGACGGATTTTGTCCGGACTTCCGTCAGTATATCATTTCTTGATGAAGAACGGTCCTAGATCCGGCGTCAGCCTTGAACTCTATGTTACTCACAGTATGGATAACGCCTAATAATCCGTGGCAGGCTGAGATGCATACGGACTTACATGAGTTGCTGCTGAGTACCTTTTATGCGCCGCCGTGCGGTACACCAAATGGCTAACATGCTAAATTGACTAATCATAAACATATCTATATACTTTGAAGCTTCAAACACTAAACTCAAAATCAACGATACATTGAGCTTGACCATATAGTTTCACCGTAGACGCGTTAGCGCCAGTGCATCAAATGAGGTGATATCGCGTCACCGTATATGAATTGGTTGCCTTTGGATTGTCTCTCGGAGCCACACACTCGTTTCTCTGGATGCGACTCGGGTTCGTATACTATTTGAGACATGTACTTATAGACCAAACTTTTGCATTTGTGCTCAAGGATTGTTTCGCTTAAATGGTCAAGATCCGCATGTAGGCAGACCACCGAGTCTTCTAGAATATTCATGGCAAAGTGAAACTAGGCCAGAGAGCCGATCTACGGTGCTATGGAGCATATAAATGAAAGCACGGCCCGGAGGATTACTTGGTGATCCTCTCATTATGTAGCTCGTATAATAACATATCGTATAGTTAGCATCGGCGAATAAGGGTCAATGAGAGGGTTCGTTGCAATTTCATTGGACAGCAAAGAGCACGAGGAGTTGATCAATGAGAAGTTGACTATCAGAAGAAAATTACTTCAGCCGATCCTAACAGAATCCTAACAGTAAACCCGATTTTATTCGTCCTTGGATTTGAGCTGTCATAATCTGTGTTACCTTCAATCCTCGGTTCTCACGTCACATTTAGCACATCTCAAGCATCCACGGAGATTTACATATCCAACTACGAGGCACTGTTGAATCAATGCTATCCTTACTTAGGAATGAGTGCTACCAACCCACCGATGTAATTCCGAAAGGTTAATTCTAAATGATCCTTGCCCCTAGCATTTACCATAGCCTCAAGAATGCAAGGCTATTATGGTGTCCATAACGCTATCCAGGTATCGTATCCCATAGAGAACAACATCTCAACATACCTGTAAACAGGGCATCTAAAATTCCCTATATCTCAGTTGTATCTATTCTTATCTCAAGCTGCACTTATCCACTTGTCAACCTGCCAAACATATTCCCGTATAGATACAATTGTTTATGTTCAACACCCCTCCCCTCCCCCTCTCTTCAAAACTATCCACCACATCAAGCCTTAGTAGATGCCAATATTTCAACAATGCCAGCAAAGGGGGAGCAAAGGGGCTCCCCAATGCACAAAACCCCAAATTTGCGAAAAACACAAAAAGCAAGCAAGATTCCAAATATCCCCATATCAAAATACACAGTTACTAGCATCCGTGCGAGAGAACGACAGTTTCAACCTTGTGTATGTTACGTCTCACAGTGTTTCAGTGTGGCCTGCAACACCTGGACATCCGGATTAAATCTCCCTTGGCATTGGATGAAGTCTACAATGGGATTGATTCTTGTGACATTGTAAAGGTGGGGCTGGAACCTCCGCGTTTCATGTATCCTTGTCTACCAGATACATATGGAGGTGATTACGCGTGTGGGATCAAAATGCGGGGACGAAAATGATTTCTGATAGGTGGTGTTGCTTGTGTCGTGCTGGGGTGGATATTGCGAATGCTTTTGTAATTTCTACAGGGCTGGTGATGCTTATGAATTCTAGTTGATGAGAGCGTGGCCTTGGGTTGTAGGAGAGGAAGGAGGGGGTGACTGGTTGTAGAATGATTGGGTTTCGGGGGTTGGACAAGATCGCTGACTTTACAATGACGGTCAAAGGTGATTGGCTGCATGAGATATTCAGTCTGTGCCAGATTTTATTGCAAGGGTTTCGTTAACTTCTCAAGTATTCGATTGGGCCAACAAGGTCCCGCTGTTTAGATTGACGGAGGGAGCAGCTATTAGACCAGTATGTTTTGGGTTTGTCGACATCAGGCTCGGGATGAAGAGCGAAATGGTGGTTTACAATTCCCGTTCATTGTACATGCGGAATAAAAGCTACAAAGAATATGGAAGTCATTCAGGTATGTCATCAATATCATTAGTCATTGTATATCTACCAGGCATTATGCGTCTACGAGTAAAACATCAGTCTTCCTCATAGACACCCTCGCGATCCTCGAAATCCATGAACTCGTGATCATTTGCTTCTTCTCCCATGATTAACTTCCACGCATCCCTCACCCGGTCGATTATGGCATCATCAAAAGCGAGATCCAGACTAGGGGGTGGAAAGCATATGGTATTGGGCAAGGGATGTTCTAGCCTAGATGGGTGGGCGTCACTGCTAGCTAGACCCAACTGTGTGTAACGCATAGACCACAAGATCATTGCGCTTTGGTCTGCAGTCGTCTGAAGAAGTCTGTGCACAGCATTCTCAATCAGAGATTGCCCTTGAGCGCCAGGTATGCAAACACTGCCATATATGACACCTAACATATATCGGTTAGCATGCTGAAAACAATTCAAGTGGTGAAATCATAATTAAGAGACAAGCTCAAGATCAGATTATAAATTTTCATCGAAACAATTCAGGCAATGTAGATAAGTATTTAAGAAAAGAAGCATCATTTGAGCAATTGGGAGGTCTGGGTTTCATGTGCAAGGGAGAAATGTACTCACTCTGCCCTGATGGACATTCGCCGGTTTCACTTGAATGCACTAGAAGGTAAACTGGTGGCAGATCATCTGCTGGGTTGAGGGAGCTTCCCGGAAATACTACGACTGCGCCAGCGGGGATTGGCCCGCCTTCTGCCGTAACGGGGAAAAGGCACTCAAGGGGGGACGATACAACGGTAATAGATCGCGCAACTTTATCACAAACGGGACCACCTTGTCCAGGAAGGTCCCAAAAAGAGCCAATCAAAAACTTGGTTTTGATTTTCTCGTCATTGGACAGATGCAACTCGATACGCGCGTCTTCATCCTTGGACTCATTGAGACCGGTGATTGAAGCAACACCAGCATTCAACATGTATACCCCGCCCCCTACTGCGAGCGCACGGCAGCCAACCTGAGAAAGCTCAGAACCACCTCCCCATTTCGCAAGCAGACTTCCGAATCCAGGTCCGAATACACCAATAGAGGCGAGGTGCCTTTTGATGCGGGGTACTGCATAATCAGCAGAAGTCTGTTGAGGAGATGTCTGAGATAATGAAAGCGAAAGAAGAGGGTCATGCAGCTCAACAGGCACCTGAAACTTAGAGGCCAGGTACTCTGGTAGAGGTATGGCCAAGTTCTCCTCAAGTTCAGACTTGCTATCCTGCTGAGACTTGCCTATATGACGGAGAAATCTCATCAAAGTCCTTTTGGACTTGACGCTTATCACATCATCCGCAAAAATATCTTCGCGACTACTTGGTACCTTGTACAAATCTGTACTGCTTGCAGCACAATTATTGCTGATGGAGCTAGGTTGGGATTTGTGTATCCACCAGCTCCCAACAGCCTGAAACTCCAGTTGCCGGTATACTTTCGAAGACACAAGGGTAGGTAGCAGTTGCGATCTGGAATAGATCAAGTGTGGAGACAAGCTGAGTGTGTACGCCCGTGATGGCAACTGAACAGAGCCTTCGGGAAGAGATACCGTTGCATCCTCAAATGGGAAGTGCTCGGGTTCTAGCTTATCGATGATGGTTAGTAGGGGGTACACATCTTCTCCAAGACCAAAAAAAAGCTCACCTGAATTCACTCGAGAAGCCCACTCCTGGGCTTCTTGGAGGTTGAACGCTGCCTCAAAGCCTCCATAATATGAGTTCCGATCAACATGGAGTACCTTCTTGCCTGACCGCGAAAGGGCTCTGCAGGCAATTAGCCATCCATGATCACCAACAAACTTCAATGGCGACAGAGCTGTACTAACAGTGCCAGAAGAGACTGAGCCAACCCAGTGCCAGAGATTGTTACGTCCCATGGCGTTTCTGCAAGCGGTTCCATGATGCGAACCTTGTGACGGACAAAGCTAGAAATGAATGTTCAGTGGAGCAGTTACAATGGATAACTCTTACTACCATCAGGTCGGGTGACAAGCTGTTGAACCCCTCTGCACAAGGACCTTACAGCCCATTGGTGGTGGTATGTCGACGACCATCAGTGCAAGAAGTGAGGGGATTCTCGGAGAAAGAAAAAAAAGAAGGGCAAGGACACGCGAAGAAATAATTAGACCCGCTTATCATATCACGTGATGTAGAGCTCCGCTCGTAGGAATATTGATGACCAACAAGAATATGTTCTAGTAAAAGAAAAGGGATAAAAGGGTCATCGGTACTTACTTGGATGACGATATCCGAATTTGCAATATTAAGTCTTAGTCAAGAGAGACCACAGCTATGTTGCCAATGTCACCTCTCGCGAGTGTTGGCTAGTAAAAAGAGATGACCGTGGACATCCTTTGCTCTGTAGCTGTGTCTATCTTAGGATAGGACTCAGATTTGGGCCTTGTTAGCCTACATTGATAATCCTGCCCTTATACAGACGATGGACTATGGATGACAGTCAATCTAAGCAAAAGTGGTGGCATGCCTGTCGCTCAACAGGTACTTTATGGCATTTTGCCTGAGGCTCCAACAGACGAGACACTATACCTAATCCAGCTAGCCAACTTTCGCGAGCCATTTAAGTACAGAATCCACAGCCCACGAAGTTTCTTTCCCTTCAACTCACCACTCTCAGTGCTCTGCACAGGCGTACTGTCATCTCAACCATGGCAATATTGCCTTTTTAGACATGCCTTCACTGGTCATATCTATGAGAGTGGTAGACAGGATTCTAGTCACTCTGTATCTGCTGCTCTGGATGGCAACATTTGATAGAAGCAGTTCGTTTTGTAGTGATACATTCCATTATTGTAACTTGCTCTTTGCTTCTTTATCATAAAAATTCTGCTCTTTCCAACAGTAAATCGAATTGAGGCCTGTAATATTCATGGCTTGAGGTTTTTTTCGACCTGGCGTGTATATGCAAATGTATGGTCCTGACCTACATCTGATGCGTTGCCAAGGGAGACCGCTAAGGCTTGCTCGGTCATGAACCTTAGCTTGAGCCCAAATGAGTATTCTGCTGGGATGAACATTGGTGGGATGGTAGCAGTGTAGACCTCGACAATGTCCTGGCTGCCCGTGATAGTACGGCACCTAGTCCATCTCACTCCTGTCCTTCGATGACCCTGGCGCGAGTGATCTTAACCTCATCAACCGGCCTATCCTCACCATTTGTCTTAACAAGTCCCATGCGCTGAATCACTCTCATTCCACTCTTGACTCTGCCGAAGATAGTGTGCTTGCCATCTAGCCATGGCGTTGGAGCAAGAGTGACGAAGAATTGGCTACCGTTGGTATTTGGTCCACTGTTTGCCATGCTCAGAATTCCAGCACCCGTATGCTTGAGGTCTGCGCGTATTTCGTCTTCGAACTTCTCGCCGTAGATAGAGCTTCCTCCTCTACCGGTGCCGGTAGGATCACCAGTCTGTACCATGAAGTTGGGGATGATGCGGTGGAAGATGACATTATTATAGTAGCCCCTTTGCGCGAGCGTCGCGAAGTTCTTACATGTCTAGGAGGAAAAAAGCAGAGTTCAGCGCAAAATGAGCATTTCGCATTGGCGAGGTGGAGGTGATCTACTGACCTTGGGTGCATGCGAATTGTAGAGCTCTACTGTGAACGAGCCCTGTAGGATATTAACAGCCGAGTTTAGAATGAGATAACAAAGATTCAATTACCATGCTCGTGTCAAACGCTACCTCTGTTGCCATGGTATATTTGTTTTTGAATATGGTAATTGGGCGTGCTACTTTAAGTGACATTGGATAAAAGATTCACAGAAGCTGCGGGCGGGAAGTTGAAGTCTCCGGCTTGGCACGAACTGCATGGATCCATGTGATGCAATCTGTTATTCTCTTCATTCTTCAGTAAACACAGCGTTTTCAACCATGGATTAATCAACCCCGCACTTGCCAGCGCATTTTATTTTTCTGAATAAATATCTTAAATTGCGTTAGACACTATACCTTGCGATCAGCGCCTCAGAGTCGATATGACTGAGGTCAGCCCTTTCGCCGAGTTCCTGGGGCAGGCGATCTACCAGTTCACAGCCGTCAAGCCTCTTTTGCCAACATACGGACATCTACTAGTCTCTGTCCTATTTCCCATCTACATTGGTGCTCATGCTTCACTATCACGACCGTCTTCAGCAGCAGAGCCGCCTAAAAAATCCCAAGAGGTAGATAGGGATGAATCGGACGATGAAGACGAAGATGACGAAGAACAAGGCGACGATCGGAAGATGGAAGGCCTTGCGCCAAGCGACGCCTTAGTGTTTCCCTTGACCGCAGGCTGCACGCTTGGAGGGTTATATCTTGTGATGAAGTGGATGGGGGCCGATAAGTTGAATAAGATCCTAGGGTTCTATTTTTCTCAAATGGGCATCTTCTTTGCCGTCGCTTTCCTGAAAGATAGCCTTACGGTGCTTAGGTCTTTCGTGTTTCCCCGGAGATATAGCAAAGGTGGCAAGCTTTGGAAGGTCAAGCCGTCGGATCGTGTTTTCACAGTTACACAAGAAGATTCTGCTACTTCGGAGTCTCTGGAAGCGCGGAACTCTCCTCTCCCGGGTGTCTTTGGCTATATCCCATTGCCAGGATTTATTGTCAATTTTCTTTGGATGTTTCGTAATTTGACATACCAACGAGCCAAACTTCGGGTCCATGTGCATCGCATACTCAAATTTGAATGCTCGGCTGGCCTTCTCGACCTCGCTAGTATTAGCTTGGCTTTGCCCGCGGTCGCTTACTTCACATTCGTTATGAAGCCCTGGTGGTTAACCAATTTTCTGGGCTTTAGCTTCTGCTACGGTACCCTGCAGTTTATGTCGCCCTCTAGCTTCGTGACAGGATCGCTCATCCTGAGTTCACTATTCTTCTATGATATCTACTTCGTTTATTTCACCCCTTTGATGGTTACCGTTGCAAAAGGCTTGGACGTTCCAATTAAGCTCGTTTTCCCTCGCCCAGCCGGACCCGGCGCACCCCCAGATGCGGTTTCTTTGGCCATGATAGGATTGGGTGATATTATCATTCCAGGTATGATGATCGGGCTGGCGCTCCGGTTTGATCTCTTTCTCTATTATAAGAGAAAGGGAATGCAGGGATTGCTGGAAAAGGACAACGCGCAAGAAATTGTTAAGCCCGTATATCAATCTGCAACCGGTGGATGGGGAGAGCGCTTCTGGACTTCATCAGTCCAGCCGATTAAGCCAGAGATGGAACCTCCTTATTACGACGCTCGGTCTTTCCCTAAGACATACTTCAAAACCGCTATGGCAGGGTACATAATTGGCACGCTTGTAACGCTTATTATCATGCAATGCTTCGACCATCCTCAACCTGCTCTCCTCTATCTGGTACCTGGAGTCCTTATTTCCTTGTGGGGTACTGCTTTGATTAAAGGTGACCTTGAAGAGATGTGGGAATTCAGTGATGCCGAAGAGGAAGAGGATGATACTGAAGAGAATAAAGAAGAGAAGCAGCACGACGAGACTCCCGCTACGAAGGCTGGTTTTTTCCGTCGCATCCTGGCGGGAAACATGAAGACTACTAAGAGGGGAGGCAAATCTGAAGGCACCAAAATCGAGAAGAAAAGCTCGACTGAGACCGAGAATACCCAAGGGCAAGGACCAAAGAAATCCTCGAAGAAAGGCAATAAGAAGAATATGGACCTGTTCTCGATCTCATTGTACATTCCCAAGAAGAACAGGCCCGAGACATCCGACCAGCTGGAATCCCCAACCAACGATGCCAAATTCACTGTCGACGACGAGAACTGGGCTTTCGTGGGCAATGCAGAGCGAGACAATGAACCCCCAGCAAAGAGACGCCGAAGGAGCCCTAGAAACGACGCTGCGGCCTCTACGCCTGCGAAATAATCCCCAACCAAACGCTTTCAGGATTGGAGCGTCTTCTTCAATAGATATGCGAACAGAACCAGAGGGGTTAAACGGTGTCGTAGTTGGTTGTCTTCCTACGGCGGGTGTTGTATTATTATGAGAATAGACACAATTGTTAGAATCTTCCGAATTGGTATCATTAACAGTAATAACCTTAGCTTTTCTTTCTCGAATCATAAGGCAGTATTAACACTGTTCCTCAAGGATTTGTCTTATATCCTCCCATCGTTGCGCAGATATATCTACTAGAGCCTTCAACTCTTTAGCATCCACCGACCAACCACCGTTCTTCTCCAACTTCACGATAACGGTTTTCCCCTTTCCACCCTGTTCTTTATCAACCACGACGCAAGCCCTCTCTTGGCTTAGCCCTTCCTCGTAACCATCAGGGTCAGCCAGAACCCATCTCCGTTGATTACCCCTCCTAGAACTATCATCAAGATCCTTCTCAGCATCTGGAATGACAACCGCCCTCCACCCAGCAGCCGCGTCCGCCTCAAACACAGCGAAGGAGCTCGAAACAGGCAACCCGCGCAAGGACAACTTGCGCGCCTCTGATACAGCATCGGAGCAAACAATCATCTCATTGTCAACATCCCACCATGCCCGGGGTAACTTCGTATCACGAAGTGCAGCCAAAACCGCCACCCAGGCGGCATCAAATGGATTCCCAGCAAGGGAAACAATCATAACGTCAATGTAAAGCACCCAGAAAGCCTTGATCTCCTTGATTTCCTCGGAATCGGCGTCTCTCTGAGGCGCATCTACATCCATCTGCTCACTTTCATTATGACGCTCTGGCTCCTCTGGCCCCAGATTAGGCGGCTGGTACCAGATGCATAGGTCCTCAGCGCGGACAAGTCGTGTGCTGTGCAACAATGTAAGGATCTGGTGGGATAACGACTGTGCCAGCGCCGAGGGTGGTGCGCCCGGGATGAAACCTGGTGCGCATCCGGTACTAAGTGAGAGATTGGGCACAAGGAGGCTGAGATCTTCAATGTGTGATTCATTCTCGTCGTCGTCTTCATTACTATCGGGCTTTGTCGTAGGATCTGCTAGCTTGCGGCGCTTGTTTGCTGTAGCTGATGACGACGGTGTTGACCGAGATACGCTCCACGATGCAATGTCTTCTGTAGGTAATATTTCCGCTCGAACACCGCATACGGCAGTGGTGTCGCCGAGCCTCACCACAGCGCTACCATTCGTATGAGTCAAGGAGCCCGTATTCGCGGAGATAACTCGGAACTGTGAGGGGGCACGGCCATTGGCTCGGATGGAGGGCTGATTGCTCGCTGGGGGAGGCGATAAGTGGGCGAGAAGGTAAGCGTGAGGTTGAAGCCGCGCGAACTGTGAGGGGGGAAGTGAAAGAGACGGGGGAGCCGGTTGTGCCGCAGAAGCTGTGGCTGACGCCATCTTGAACTGTGACAGTCCTCAGGTGAGCTTGGAATGTCAGGCAGGTAAGATTATCCGCTGCAGGGAAAATTGGGCGTTCTGGACTGGTCGCTTTTCTTGGTCGATGGGAAGAAGCTGCGAGTTATTTTTCGGCGGCAGAATAGTCTCGATGTTGAAAGCGGTGAATCCCACGCTGGGCCAATGCCTGCGGAGTGTTCAAGCCACTAAATAAATAACCACACCTTTGATGGATGCTACAACCAACTGCTTCATAGTTGAATATAATTGCTCCCCCGTAGCGTGGGAGGGGCTTGCGCTTTTGGCGGCTTGGACCTCTGACAATGACCAACTAAATTGTAGGAGCACCGTCGCGAGTCAGTTAGTTTCCTCTATACGAGTATGACCAGACTACAATGGCGAAAGACCAATTCAAGATAGCTCTTTCATGAGAGAACGAGATAACCCAGACATGCTTACTAGTACTTACACCATACGTTTATCACGACTACCAAAGCTTAATCCGTTGCACTCGTGGGGAGTGCACTTTCTCGTCCAGTCTGCGAAAGCATCCTACTCACTAAAGATATGAAGTTATACATGGGACGAGGGTTTAGTGATAAAATCTATTATACTCTATTTCAGGAATCAAAAATTTTGTGCTCGTGTTTGAGGGATCGTCGCTCGATCTATATATGGATACGAGATGCCGTCGATCCTACCAGTTACCGAACACGACTCCTTTTTTCGTCCTAGCGATGAGGATAGGAGCCAAACCTGGAAAAACAACACGATGTACAATGCAAATTTTGAATGAATTTGGGGTGATACTCGGACTTGGGATCATCAGCTGGCGAATGACAGTCGCTCCGACTCGTGATTGCATCATTTATCACGAGCCCGTTGAATGCAAGTAGCATCTTTCCAGGATGTGTCTTGCGTTGATCCACCTGTCCTTGCATCTATTTTCGAACTTCAAACCCGGCATAGCTGGCATTCTCGATTAATTCCACATCAGGCTCTTCCGCAAGAGCTGAGCTGTCTCCTTCCGCATTACTTGTGGACTACCAGTCAGTAATTGCAGAGCCGAGTCGCGGCCTGGTGCAAGTGGCTGCCCTGGCTATCTGAATCTCGTATTCAGCAGATGAAGGTCATTTCTTGGCCCGTATGTAGAAAGTTTCTTAGCAACTTCGCCTGAAGTTATTCTTCGAGAATGAGTTAAGCAGACCCGCTTGCAGTTACGATATGTACGGTTCTTCTTGAGTATGCCACTGCACAAAATAAGTACAGCCCTTTGATATACGGTACATCACCGGGGAACATGTTGCGATAATTGAGTTGCGTAGCGAGCCGTCTGCACTTGCATTTTATGGGCGGTGTTATACCACAAAGACGAGTATGCACAAAGGAAACTGAAAGCTTGCCATTTCCTCAAGAAAGAAAGAGAAAATGAGCGCACCTTCTTCAAAAGATGGTTTGAGCAAAGGACTGCATTCGTCCTCACCACGACAACTAGGTGGACAACATCACAGACCAGGGTCTGGACACAGACGAGACGTATTGCCGAGTGAGGATATTACCACGGAGATGGTAAGATCCAGAATAACCTGGCCTGACGATATCGAAAACTGTTGGAGTGATGCAGTAACAGCCGATGCAGTCCTCTCTTTGCTGCGGAAGGAGCCGGTCGTATCTTCGTCAAGCGATACTTCTGGAAGTGGCAGAGGTACCCCAGATCAACCTCGTTTGGCATGCGCTGTCTGCTTTAGGCATCTTAGGAATGATTCATACCCAGAGTCATCAATTACAGCTGGCTGTGACCATTCAACCATTCCTGGGATGCAGATATGCAAGAACTGTCTTCGTCAAAGTTTGGATATACAGTTCTCTTCTTCGAGTCTGGGCCCACTGACATGCCCTCTTTGCCACCAGCAATTACTGGATGAGGAAGTCCAGCGATGGGCCAGTAAGGAGACATTCAAAGCATATGACCACATGCGAACTTGGCAAATGTTAGAAGAGAATGCCGAGTTCGTCACCTGCATTAGACAGGATTGTGGATATGGACAACTACATGCTGGCGGCCTAGAAGACCCTATTGTCGTTTGTGGTTCATGCGGGGCTCGAACGTGCTTCATCCATCGGCATAGCGTCTGGCACGACGGCTTAACTTGTTCGGAGTACGAAGACTTAATCCACCTTGAAGGTGATGACACCGAAGCACATAACGAATTACAGACGCGCTTCCAAGTGCTTTCTGATGTTCATGCGCTGAGGCATGGCTCGTCGGATTGGACTATCGAAGAGATTATGAGTATGCGAACGATTGCTGAGACAGCTAGGTCTTGCCCTAGTTGCAATGCTGCAGTAGAACAATCAGGGGGATGCAAGCATATGATATGTAAGTGTAGCGCTTTTCAGTGAGATAGGTTCGACATCAGAACGACTAACGCTTTCATCGGCAGGTGGTTTATGCCAGCATGAATGGTGCTGGGATTGCGGTAATCGTTGGCAACGGGGACATTTTGACTGTGAATGTATCGGACAATAGTCAAAGTACGTTGCAGAACGAAAGCATGCCTCATAGCGACAATACAAATCGAATCTGCTCGAGCGAGTTACATACACGAACCTACTATATCTGGCCACTCTTTATGCCCATGATAATCAGAGCGACAATCAGCAGATCTGTAGGAACATCAGCTTAATCGACTATATTTTGCTGGAGGAGCAACGAGTCCTGATGTCGTTCTGCCCAGGTAACCGTAGGTAGTATCTAGGCGATTTAGAAGCAGTAGGAAGATGTTCTTTAACCGAATGAATCTCTACAAACATATCAAAGTTAAGCGAAGCGTCACGCTCCCATCAAGTGACAGCGACTGCTTTACCGCCGATCTTGGAGAAACCCCATCCAATTAGCCGTCTTGATGGGTTGTTGCAGGTGATGAGAAGCAAAACTCTTGCATTAGCGCCGAAATACATTGCAGAATGGCACGCTTTCCGGGAGCGATCATTGGTCGGGAATTGTGATGAAGCCTGCCCATACAGTTGACGCTAAAACGACATGGCTGTCCATAGTCGTTCGTCTTGTCTTTATCCACCGTGCTCAATGGTCGCGGTCAGCTCAACGCTCGGTTGCAGTTCATGGCATTTGTCCCCGCATGATGACGATGCAAGATCCAATGGACGATGAAGTGATCGGAGATCGATGGCTAGCAGAATGCTGGTAAGGTTTAATAATGACGCTCTCTGATCTCTCTTCTTTTACCTCTTATCTGAGCCGTTTTCTCCCACGTCGATCATCTCCATTTTGCTGCTTACTTGACGTTCATGACCGGCAGCCGTTTCCGGATCAACCCCCAAAGCCAACATAGACAGCTTTAATGATCTCCTGTGTCTTATCATTCCTGCTAACAATTTATTCGCTCAAAGGGGAAGCGGGCAGGTGAGCTGGAAGGATATAGTACGGTGAACCGGACCTTATAGATCTGAGGAGTCTTCCAACTTCCTTTAAACGCATCAAGTACAACCCCGATACTTGTATACTTAAGCGATCGCCAGCACGACTACGCAAAGACAAATCACCATGGTGCTAGGATGGAGCTCAATAGCATCGCTCGGGAAGCGTATCAATATCCCAATTGTTGCATCTACCACGCCAGCGGAAATCGCTGAAATGCAACGAGACGCATGGTCTCGAGCAGGCAAATATGGACTTGGCTGGGTCTACTTTTCTGTATTTCTACTCGCGATTGCTACGATTTTCCGGTTCTTCCATCTCTGGTCAGACAAAATAAGAATCGCACTATACAAAGAGGCTGCAATTGAGACATCACCATACGCCTCTTCACCCCAGGACGAATATGAGCTGTCAAGTGCTGCCACCGATAGCTCCACTGCGCACTTCTTTCCAGCTCGTGGACCCCTGCCTGATAGCAGTGCCAGAAAACAGCAGTCGTCGATATTCACCATTGCGCCACTAAACAACACCGTTGCTTTTGCACGATGGATCTTCTATAGAACCCTTCCGGTGATCCAAATAGGGAGACTACGCATCGTTCCTCCATCACTAGGGGCTTCCTCGATTATTTTTGTGGGCTTTGTATTCGTCACACTATATTCTTTCGTCCCACAGCCCCTCTACTACTCTTCTATTGCAATTGGATCTCCTCCGTTGGCGATTCGTGCAGGCATGATCGCCGTGGCTATGATTCCCTGGGTCATTGCCCTCAGTACCCGGGCCAATTTTATCAGCATGTTAACCGGTATTAGCCATGAGAGGCTTAATGTTCTTCATCGGTGGGCAGGCTATCTCTGTCTATTCCTAAGCCTGATTCATATGGTTCCATTCTATGTCACACCTATCTGGGAAAATGGGGGTTTGATATACTATCAGCAATACTTTCCCCGGCCTATCTATATCTATGGTACTGGCTGGGCGGCACTGGCACCTCTCATAATATTGTGTGTGCATTCCCTGCCAATCCTTCGAGCCTGGATGTATGAATTCTTCAAGCTCGTGCATCTACCCGTTTCGATCATCTTTCTCGCCATGGTCTTCTGGCACAGCAAGAACTTCTTGGCATCATGGGACTACCTCTGGGCTACTGTTGCAATCTGGGTACTTTCCTATGTAGTAAGACTCTTTTATGTCAATTGGAGCAGTCCGTTACGGCTATCATTCTTGATCGGTGAAGAATCCGCAGTGACTATACTACCACAGGATGCTATCAAAGTCACGGTGGCAACTCAGATGAAATGGAAACCAGGCCAGTTTGTGTACCTCCGCATGCCAGGCATCTCCCTCTTCGAGCGCCACCCTTTCACCATTTCATCGCTGTGTAGCGGCGATTTCCCCTCAGAATATGGCGAAAACTACCGTGACCTGGCTCTTGTTTTCCGTCCCTTCGGAGGATTTACGCGCAAAGCTTTCCTGAAGGCTTTTGAGTATGGCCCTTACAAAACTTGGACAGCCTTCCTAGAAGGTCCATACGGAGGAATGAAAAGAGAAATGGCTGCTTTTGACAACGTAGTCTTCTTCGCCGGCGGAAGCGGCATCACCGCAACTGCCAGTCATCTTCTAGACTTGATCAAGAAGATGCGGGACCGAAAAGCAGTAACCAAGTCTGTGCGAGTCGTCTGGGCATTCAGGAACCCAGAGACGATCGAGTGGTTCAGAGAGGAGCTAAGAATATGCAGAGACTTCGCTCCCCTGAACACAGTGTACTGTCATTTCTTTCTCACTGGACTAGACCAGCACAACCAGCACGAACTGGTCCAAAACCAATTCTACCAGGATATGCTCAGAGACAGAATGTACGACACAATACAAGGAGGGGGTAGAGGAGTGGATAAACGGAACTCTGCATATATCCGCGAGGAAGCCGCCGGGGACCCTGAAGTCGAAAAGGAACTTCGGCGCGAGAATGAAGATGCCATTACTGCGCTCCCGCAGGCATACACACTGCCGCACACCAATACCAGCAGACACTACAACAACGACATCAACAACCCAGTGGACCCCAGCGCACCGTATATTGTGCCTCAGAAGAGCACGGGAGACATTCCATTTGACTTCCGATTGCCGCAGACGTCGACAATGCCGCCCAAGTTGAGCACGCGGTTCGGGTCTGTTCCGCTGCAGAAGAGAAACGGCTGGCACATTGATTACGCCCGTCCCAATATCCCGCATATGCTTACGGAGTTTTCCCGGACGTTTGGTCGCCGTACTTGCGTCTTTGTCTGTGGGCCTCCTGGTATGAGAGTTGAGGTTTCGAATGCGGTTGCTCAGCTTCAGCAGCAGGTTATGACAGAATCGTCCAAGGACGAGATATTTCTGCATGCTGAGAATTACAATATTTGATTTATGAGCTAGAGATAGGTTATATGTGTAGTAGTTATGATTTTGCGACTGTAGAAAACCCCTCTTACTGATGCCCTAATAATCGTTTTGGGCGGAGAGTCGTGTTTCATCAGCTGGGACCTGTACAATTGTATTTCCATGGGCATAAATACGTATGAGAGTCATTTACTTTATAACATCTTTATGGATATACATGCTTTTTCATTCATAATCTATGCCTCTGGAGAACCAACTCTAAGATCGATACACACGCAATGTATAAACATCTAAGCAGGCAAAAAGGTAGGGAAATGGTACAAGAGAGCTGTACATCTCTATGAGACGCAAGAAAAGAAGGGTATCCTAAAACAGATGAGTAGAGAGAACAACAGCATGGAAGCAAGCAACCATAACCAACATCACAAGAGACAGAAGGGTAAAGTAAGCCTATGCTCGCTGAGGTCCGTCATTAGCTTTCCGCTTCCTGTTCACTCCATCCTCAACCTCAAGGATCTTAGAATCCGCAAAAGTCTGTACGCCATGATCCTCCTGATCTTCGCCATCCTCGGCCTCAACCTTTTCCCAGTCGCCATCTTCATCTGGGCTCTTCTTGCCATTATCGCCAGACTGCGCAGACTCAGATTGACTGTCAGTTCCTGCAGATCCATTGCTGGCATCGTCACTCCACTGCAGAACGAGCTTGACAATCCTAGCCCCCGAAGGCTTCAACCGGCGATAATAGTTCTCGACAACCCTATCCTCCACCTGGAAGCCGCGCGCAATATACCATTTCAGACCTTCAATGTTAGCTTCGTGCACATGCGCCGTGACAGTGCGTACATTGTAGTGCTTCACTAGAGCCGAAACGTGGTAGGTAGACCGCGAGCCAGGGGAAGACGAAGATGAAGTGGGAATAGAGAAAAGCAGCGAGTTAAGAAGAGAAGTCGCGACCCCGCAGCCTCGATACGGAGAAAGCAGGTGAAGGGTCTGAATGTAGAGATTTGTCGGCTCTTGCGAATGAGAGTTCGACTGAGTCTGGAGAAGCTCTGTGGTGGTCGGAGGGAGTCGCTCCAAGCGACATCTGATTCCTCCGATCACTTTGTCTGTCCCCGTGCTTGTTCCTAGCGCCGATGCGGGCGTGGGGGCGTATGATGTGGATGCCGGTGCGGCGGCTACCGGGTGATCGTGGTAGATGGCCACGCGCGACACGGACGCGATCACGGGGTCTGTGATGGTGGCCGTGTAGAAGGAGTTTGGATAGCGTATTGGCAGCAGCAAGCCCGTAATCCGGGTGAGAGAGGGTATATGCGCGGTGCTAACTGGGTCTATGGTAACATGAGGATGCGGGGTCTTGTAACCGGATGTGATGGGATGAGGGTATGCGGGGGGTTGAAAGGACGGGTCTTTGCCTGTCGGCGGTTTGACTCTGTCTGCGAGGTTGGTAGAAGACATAGATTGAGTGAATGCCAGCAATGGAGGCTGAATGGGAGGTCTGGGTTGTCTGTTGTTGGATGACGAAGAGGGAGGAGGGGAGAGAGGGGGAGAAGTCGGCGCTTTCGACTGATGCGTCTTTGCGAAGAACTGGTATGCCATGGCAGGTTGGGGAGGGTAAGCAGATATGTGTTAGTCTGGTGAATGTACAGGTTCTTCTGCGCGTTAACCACTTATTTATCTCAACTCATAGAAAAGGATTTGCGGTCAAAGAGCAAAGGAGGGGAGGTGGTACGGTCTGCCTGATGGACGAAAACAGCGACGAACGCGGAGATGAGATAAGATAAGATGGGCCGGTCGGAGAGACTGAAGGCAAGTGAAAGGCCAGCGCAGAAGCCTTTCTCACGCTCTCCACTACTCACCAAAAGGATACTCTGGGGTAGACCGCGGAGTACTGTCCCATGCTATCAATATATTGAAGTTTCTCTATCTCTTCTTTATTACTATATATATACAACCTTGTCTGATGTAAAGCAGGTAAGTGGGTCCTCCCTATAAGCTGTGTTGGTTGGTCATTCACTGACTCTCCCTGCCGTGGAGTGTTAGTTAACTGCCTCAGGCTGAAGAAACCTGTATACGATCAAACTGGCAGATGGATTCCAAAAGCTGTCCGCTTTCCGTGTTACAGTTGTGATTCTTGGTATTCAATTGTTCGTGCACTGACGCTCCTTTCACGTTTTATTCAACCCGGATCGACACGGACGGTCTGACGACCTCGACTATCTCGCCCCCATTTGGTATCTGTTCAACTACGACACAACGGTATATGGAGCTGCTGTACTGAGACCAAGGGATATCGGAACTGCTACGCGATCATCTTGAATCGTTGCCTTGGGCAACCTATTCATATTTTGTGGATTGAGGTGGGTTTCTATAATGCTAGCGATCTACCCTTATTACTTCCCCCGGTAGTTGAAAAAAGCAATTTTGTCGCATATAAGTCGTATTATATGCTCCATTGTGTTTCTTCGACCATAAAGTGGACTAATAGTTGTGTTCTACGGCGCTTCGCCCTCTAGACGCCCGCCACAATATCTTTGCGCTTCCCTCCACCATTCTACATACCCTTACGTCTAGTCACTCTGCAGCTTATTTCCCGGTTTATTCACTGACTCTGCAATTTTGCGCCATAGACTTCCTGAAAATGGGCGAATCAAACGGATCAGAGCCACAGGAAAGCTCCTTTCCTTCCGGGACTATTGCGAAGCTGGTATGTACTACATCTCGTTTGCTCACTAGCTAGAACAACAAATCAGATCTATTCAAGGCCAAGGTACTGATGAGGCACCCAGACATGCGACATTCTTAATAACACTTTCTATAACATCATCCATGACATCGTTTCCAAAGCCCATCGCGATGAAAAAGTCGCCCGGATGCGTTCCGCTGTCACTCTTGCTAGACAGAAAGCCGAAGAAGAAGCTGGCAGGCGTCGAGAAGAAGCAGGTGCCAAACCTACTGCGTTAAAACCGGGCGAAGACTTTGAGGAACTCAAGGACATTCGTGTGGAGACCGAAGGGGCCATCTTTGAAGATGGAAAGGTTTTTCTCAAGGGAAACCCCCTCCACACCACCAAAGAGATTATTTGCCCCGAGTGCCGACTCCCTCGTTTGCTTTACCCCACCACTGGAGTCGGAGCCCGCCCTCCCCCAGATCCGTATCGAGAATATTGCCAGAAGCAACCAATGATCAGCAAACCCGGGCATGACGTCCACGGAAATCCGTTTGCAACGGACAAACTGAATCCCAAGAAGAAGAAGCAGACAAATACCTCGAATACGCCAGCTTCAAGCCCGCCTACAACGCCGGATAGCTCCTTTAAGCCGGCGGCGCCTGAAAAGGTGTCGTTTCCAACGGTCAAATGTCCTAACTGCCCTAGATACTTTGTCGTGACGCGGGTGGCACAACATTTAGATCGATGCTTGGGCTTGTCTGGCCGGCAACTCAATAGGAACAAGACGCCCATGGAAAATGGCAATAGCACACCCCCTTCTGCTCCGCCTAAACGTCCACTAGATGATGACACCCCATCGATGTTAACAAAGAAAAAGAAACTCGGTGCACCCAAGAAGCTATCAGGGAAAAAGCCGCCGCCAGCTCCTAGTAGTAAACTGAAAAATGGTGTGACGCCCGACATGGCGGCAGCCGCAGATGCTGCAGCTTCCGGTGACGCTGATATCAAAAGTGAAGCGAATGGCGACGCATAGTCACCTTTCTACCTTTCTTTAATTCTTGCTTCTGCATTACTTCTTGCGGACATACAGGTGTGTCTGCATTGGAGACGGGACTTTGGACATAGTCTCCTTTAACGATCTGCGTAAATACTCGGCATCAAAGGCGTCAACAGGACTTGCTCTAGTACTATTAGTCGAAAAGTCTGGGACATCTCGGCATCAGCTTCTTTTCTCCCTAATCATTTTCTTTTTTTTTTCTTTCTTTCATTTGTCATGGTTTTGTTGAATCAGAATCCCTTCTTTTTGTTTCCTTGCTAGTTCGTTCTAGGGATAGATGATCATGTGGTTGTATGCATGTACAATAGTTCTAAAGTTGAATGATGGTTAGTACAAGGAATTTGCTTTATCTCCATGGAGGTAGCTGTTTGGACCACAGTCCATCTCATATTTTCTCAGAGGCCCGCAATTGTAATTATCACGTATTGATATTGCTAGCCTGAAACCTCAGGCAGCTCCCTATATCGACCCCGAGCACAGCTCCTCCACTCTCCACCAACTACCAAGTCCTCGAAAGAGGACAGTATCCACCATTCTCACCTCCTACTATAAAATAATTATATACACTCTCCGACAAAATATTCGTATACGTCTTCTACTCAATTATGGTCGACCCTGCCCTTATCACATGGGGTGTTTCCCGCCTTTCTCAAATCCTCCCACTAGACGAAGATTCCCTTGCGCAGATCATCACCTATGCCGCCAGTCTATCAACAGAAGAAGGCGCCGAGCATCTCAAAAACCTCTTAGGCGATTCCCCTGCCGCCTTCGAATTTATCTCCGCCTTCAGCTCGCGACGAAACCCTCCACCCCAACGACCAACAGCCTCCGAGACACCTTCATCCACAACAACCCCCACTAGGACACCGGCCCTAAAGAAAGGCAAGAAATCAAAGCCACCATTACATAGCACGGGACCTCCGCGCCGGCCCGAAAACTTCGGCAATGTCTCGGGTGGTTACAAGAAGGCCGATCTGGAGGAGGATTACATGGCTCCGAGCAGAGTCACAGCCTTACGGTCTCACCTAGTACACGAAGACTCCTCACCTGCCTCACCGAGGACTCAATCGCCCGCCCCGAAGCATTCTACGAGCAAACCACCTCCTTCTGCATCGGGACCCGTGATCTCAGACTATCTACCGAACGTCAAGTCCAAGGCCGCGAGGCCCTCTTCATCTAGACAGAACAACGGCAACACGACGTCACAGCCCAAGGGCGCCCTCACAACAACCAACATCTCAGATCTAACAGCCGCAATCGCCGCGTTAGAGGTATCCACGAACCCTACTTTATGCAACGAAACACGAAAATGCAACTGCTTCGCTTCGATTCACCCGCTTTTTGTCCCGGCTCCGAACTGTCTCAACTGCGGCCGGATCATCTGCTCGCTGGAGGGTCTCCAGCCTTGCTCATTCTGCGGAACACCTCTATTATCAGCCGAGGAAGTGCAGAGCATGATCCGGGAACTGCGGGCAGAGCGGGGACAAGAGAAGATGCGTGCGCATAATGAGAGCGTGCATCGGGAGGGCGGACCGAGCTTGGGACCGGGCCAGGGACCGGCGCCTCCTTCTTCTTCTTCTAGTAAACTTGACGCTGCTAAAGCACACAGAGACAAGTTATTGAAATTCCAGGCGCAGAACGCCAAGCGGACGCGAGTCGTGGATGAGGCGGCGGACTTCGAGACTCCCAATGTTGCGTCGACACTGTGGATGAGTCCTGCACAGCGGGCTCTCGCTCTGAAGAAGCAGCAGCGGATACTACGCGAAATGGAAGAAAAAGCGCGTCCGGAATGGGAGAAAAAGAGGACTATCATGAGTCTAGATATCAAGGGCGGAAAAGTTACTCGCGTCTACCAATCTGCTGGGGCTGGACCTGCTGAGTCGAGTCCCTCTGCAGAAGAAGAGCCCGAGATTGAGGCAGGAGACGAAAATACGAAGCCAAGCCGTGGTGAGGCCTTCAGTCAGAATCCCCTTCTTGCGGCTGGTGGACTGATGCGACCCGTATGGAAGGCTCCAGACGGGAAACCGACTGATGGGAGAGCGGACAAGGAACGGAAACAGACGTGGCGACGAGTCCAGGATGATAACGATGATAATGAGCAATGGATTCTCGACGGTGGTGTACATGGTTACTCCTAGTTGGGACCAAGGTCACACAATTTCCTCCAAAAACATTGTACATACACAACACGGCACGGTCAGCTTATATCTCTTTATCGATTCCCTACACCAGCTCGCCCTATCTAAATATATTAAACATATGCACCACGAAATAGCTACCGAACTTCAGCGTAGTATTCCCCGCACCAGTGGACGAGACATCAAATTCCCCGCCGACCTGATATTACTGACCCACCTTCTTGATTATATGAATGCTAGTCTCCATGTCACTTATCTAGCATAAATGTGGGACCAAGCACGCAAGTCGTCGGATAGAAGCGGTCTTCAGGGAGATCATTCCTCCGGTTTCAGGTCTGAAATATAGGCAGTCAGATAGCGGATACAGCATCCTCCTGCTCGAGAGTAAATACTATACACATATATACAAAGATAAGCCAAATAAGATGAACTTCAGGAGTAGCCACATTCAAAGTTCACCAAGAACATAACATGATACCTACCCATTGGAACTGTAGAACACAACCCAAAAACCAAGGTCTTCTTAACCAAACCAGCTCTCCCATATCCAAATCCACGTTTCACCCCGACCAAAAAAACCTATCAAAGAGCTTCCTTCGAATACGGCGGCACCCGCCACCTTTCTTACAAACGTATGACACCTTAAACATGCCTTGCAACATAAGCATTGGTAAGATCCAGGCCTCCGACAGTAACCGAGCCCAATGAAGGGGTATATATAACGAATGGAAACGACATCCATGATCCGAGGGAGAAAACACTTCTTTCCCACTCTAACTTGTTGCATTATTAACCTCCCATATACCATAAGCTAAGCTCTATTGCTGGGCTGCTGGATGTTTGCGGGACCCGGGGTATCGGTTGGACTCGGTTATTTGCGGCCAAGCCGGTTCGCGGACGTCACCATCTACAAGTTATTGGAGTAGGGTTACAATATGTTGGTTCAGGAGGTTTGGAAGTCGTTGTCGATTGAAGGAGTGGTATTTGGGGTGTCTGCCTTTTTGGGACTTTTGGTATGTTTTTTTTCCCCTCTAATTTACACAGAGGGTTGCTCTTTTGGTGGTATTCCGGCTTACTGTTTGCAGTCCTTCGTATATGTCTGCTACAACCGCTTCTTTCACCCACTTCGGAGTTTCAACGGTCCGTTCCTTGCGTCCATAACGCCTTGGGTTCAGTTGTATCATGGCTTGAAAGGGGATCGACACCTTTGGCTTCATAACCTGCATGGACAGTACGGGTCGCATGTCCGTGTGGCCCCCAATTTCATCTCCATCAACAGCGCACAAGGCCTCCATGATATCTACGGTCACGGAAAGAAGCTGAAGAAAGCCAATTTCTACAATGGATTCACGGCGATCAAGGGTGTTTATAACACGCACAATGTAATCGACAAGACAGTACACGGCCGGAAGAGGCGGGTGCTGAGCCAGGCATTCGCCGATCATGCCCTCAAGAGCATGGAGGATGTCATGTTATTGCACGTCCGACAGCTTTGCGCAGGCCTGGCAGGACAACAGGCCGGTGAGGACAAGACAGAGGCACAAAAGACCGTCGTCCAGAACATGGGACATTGGTTCAGCTACCTCACATACGATGTCATGGGTGAGCTTTGTTTTGGCAAGAGCTTCGACATGCTGATCTCGAGCGGTCGTCGAAAGATGATCGAGCTTGTGGATCGCGCTGCCAACCGGCACTATGTGGTGAGTACTGCAATTCAAGCGTGCTAGATGTGTGCTTGTCTGATCGATATCAACAGTGCGGTCTGTGGATGCCCCTTGATACTTGGCACTTGGACCAGATCCTCATCCACAGGCTAACCAACGACCGCTGGAACTTCATCATGAACTCCCGAAAAGAAGCAAACAAGCGAGCTCAGGAACGTGCCCAAGCCGGTCATGATTCGAAGAAAGATTTCTTTTACTATTTGCTGAACGCCAAAGATCCCGAGACGGGCAAGGGCCTGACAACTCCCGAGCTCTGGGGCGAGGCCAACGTCCTCATGATCGCAGGTAGCGACACCACCTCGACCACGCTCTCAGCGACCATCTTCTATCTAGTCCGCAATCCGCGCGCTATGGAGAAGCTGAAGAAAGAAGTGCGTGCAAACTTCAACACAGTTGAAGAAATCATCACTGGCGCCAAATTGAACGACCTTATCTATCTAAAAGCCTGCATTGACGAAGCGCTGCGTCTGGCCCCTGCGGTCCCAGGGGCAATTCCGCGCGAAGTGATGGAGGGCGGCGCCGTCGTAGACGGGGCCTTTTTACCCGCCGGCACGGACTGTGGGACCCCGACCTACTCCATCCACCGACAGCCCCAGTACTACCGGGAACCTGAAGCATACGTGCCCGAGAGATGGATTGAGGGAGCAACATGCATCACCACGGCAGATAAGTGGCAGTCTAGCAAGGATGATGTTGAGACTGCACGGAGAGCATTCTGCCCGTTCAGCATTGGACCGCGCGGATGCATTGGGAAGGGAATGGCATTTATGGAAATGCGCTTGACGATTGCTCGGTTGGTGTACCTGTTTGACATGGAGCTGGCCGATCGAATGGGAGAAGATGAAAAGGGACAACTGGCCCTAGTGGATCATTTCACCAGCGCTAAGCAGGGGCCAAATGTGATTGTTCGCCAAAAAGATTTAACCGCCTAGGCGTTCAAATTGTATTAAAGATGGCCTGTAGCGAAGGCAATTTTTGTATAGCGCAATCAATCCAATCCTTCTGATCATTACCCACCTTCCACATCTTACTATAAGCCGTATTAGCAGAAGACTCCCATTTCGGCTAATCAATCAACAAACATACGCCTGAAATGCCAAGCAATGTCTAGAAGAATGAGCGCAAGTTGTCATTTCCAACCACCGAAAAGGAAACAGCGATCAGGGCACGTGCCCAACACGTGCAGTAATCAAAACGGTTTACTTAAAACAGTAAATGAAACCCCTTCAACAAGCAAAAGGACATACAAAAAAAATACTACATATTGAAACAACTAATTGTTAATACTATCATCCTGGACCTAATCTTGAACCCGACAATAACATGACGTCCACCCTCTTCTCCATCTCCTAAACCTACCACTCCAACAAGGGAAAAAAAAAGAAGAGAAAAACAATGCCCCCATCCCCCTTCACAGTGACCCTGATCCAATCCACGATTCTCAACGCCCTCTCCAACGTCCTCGCGCAAGTGATAGACCAATACAAAAAAGATGTACGTAGACTTTTACTCTCCTATCTTCCCTCCCCATTTACACACATCCATACTTCACCAGGTAGATATACACAGACCAACATACTTCCTTAAACCCCCTTACCCACCCAGCATACGTATACACCCATCCACTTACTCACTAACCACCCCCCAAAAAAGGGCCCATTCACACTAAACACCCTCGCCCTAATCCAATTCGTCACCTACGCCATCATAATCGTGCCCATAAACTTCTCATGGCAAAGATACGTCGAGGCGCAATTCCCAGGCTTTCCCACCTGGAGAAGAACCACTAATATCAACAATACGCCTGATCCCGACGAGCTCCTCCCGACAAAGGAGAAGCCGTTTGTGCCAAAGCAGCAGCAGCAACGATCTGGGATGTGGAACTTTGCTATGAAGTTTGTTCTGGATCAGACGGTGGCTGGGGCGGCGAATATTGTACTGTTTATTGTGTTAATTAATCTGTTGAAGGGGATTCACTGGGGAAAGATTTGGGAGTTGACTTGTGAGGTATGTATTTTTCTTTCTTCCTTTCCTCTTTTCCCCCTGCTTTTATGTCGAGGATAGGATGGGTTAGGGGGCGTTTGCTGATGAGAGTAGGATTTTGGTCCGATCATGATTGCTCGGCTTAAGTATCGGCCTATTGTGTCGACTCTTATGTATACTGTTGTTCCTGTGGATCGACGGGTGGTGTTTGGAAGTGCCTGTGGGGTTATCTGGGGTGTTTATCTAAGTCTCTACGCTGTGGTTTGAACGGTCTGGTCCTGTGTTTAGATATCGGATTGTTGCTTTGAAATGCATTACTATAGACTTTATTAATGGTTTCAGAGGGGAAAGAATTCGTATATGCATGGCTAAGTATCGAAAATAAGAATTCTACCGAAAGCACAACAGGTAGCCTAATTGCCAAGGACGAAACCATACCGAACGCCGAGTCTGGGCAGCGTCCCACACTCCTTGCGGTAGACGAGAACTGACAAGTCTAGCAACTTCTAATAACGTCGTATAGATACCCTGCTGAGGATCCAGTCGCAGTGCTTTAAGCAGCAGCCATCTCAATCTTCTTACCTTTCACGGATAACCACTGTATAGGAAGGGCAAAGAAAATAGCAATTGTTCCTATTGCCAAAGAAACATAGAAAGTCTGCGTGATAGCCTCGTTGTAAGCCTCTAAGACTGCAGGCAATATATCCTTTGGCACAGCGTGCCGCAGCATCGTGGCCCCGACGTGGGCTACTTTCGCAACATCCACATCAGGGGCTTTGGCAAGAATGTTTTTGCGGAGTTGGTTTTGGAAGACATTTTGCCCGACAGAGACAAAGAGTGCACCCCCTAGAGTCTGGGCGAACATGACCAGAGCCGTCACAACTGGGACATCAGCAATTGGGAGAGCTGTTTGGACAACAATCATGGCTTGCTGAAAGCCTATCCCGATCCCAATGCCATATATGACCTGATACCCAATCCACTGAGCGTGACCCGAATCGACTTTCAACGTGCTAAGAAGCCCCCCGCCGATTGCGAGGAGTACTGGTGCCGCGATCATGAATGGCGTATAGTACCCGAATATTGTGACACACGCACCAGCAGCAATGGAGCAAATTATCATAGGGAGGAGCAATGGAAGGTTCATGATGCCGGATTTGGTTGCAGAGACATTCTTGATGGCCTGAAACCAAATAGGAAGCTGTCAAGAGCAAATGTTAGCACATGTCTGTGTGACCACATGTCTGTGTGACAACGTATTGGAAGGTTGGAGTTACATAGAAAATAAGGATAAAAAATGCAGCACCAATGCAGAAGTTGTACATTCCTGCACCCCATACGTTCCGATTCTTGATCAAGCGAGGAGGGACCATGGCGTTGTCTTGCTGCCGCCACTGTACACCGATAAAGGCAACGAGAAGCAACCCAAAAACAACGAAAAGGGCTATAATCTGGGGGCTATTCCAAGCATACATGGTGCCTCCCCATTGTAGAGCCAGCAATGCGCAGATGATACACGGCATAAAGATAAGAGTTCCGGGGATATCCAGTTGTCCCAGCTGGCCTTTGAAGCCGGCCTTGGCCTTGACGGACTTGGGCGCCTTGAAAAAGAACAAAAGAAAAATACCGGTCACACCACCTATAGGCAAATTAATATAGAAACACCATCTCCAACTGAGATGGTCAGTAAAAGCACCGCCCATTAAAGGCCCGGCCACGCTCGAGATCCCATATATCGACCCCAACATCGCGCTGAAGATTGGGCGTCGATTCAAAGGCACCGTCTGGGCGATGATGATGAGGGCACCCGAGAACAATCCAGCTGACCCAAAACCAGCTATGGCACGTCCAAGTATCAATCCTAGCGAATTCGGCGTGACCGCGCAGATTAATGAACCCAACTCGAAAATGAAGAGCGCAATCAGGTAAACCCATTTTGTAGAATAGAAGGTGTATAATTTTCCGAATGTCAGGGCCATGGCACACGCCGTTAGAAGATAAGAACTGCCATACCAGCCCACATCTTCCAGGGACTTGAACTCATCCGTGATTCTTGGAATAGCCGTCGAAAGAATAGTATTGTCCTAAATCAAACATCATTAGCTGTTGCCTATCGAGTAGTCGCTAGCAGATAATGGAGTTACTCACCAACGACAAACAGAAGATGGAAAGGCACAGTCCGATAGTGATTAGACCAAGCTTCCAAGAACCTGGATATCCCTCCTCGGCCGCCTTCTGTGACTGTAGTGGCTCCTCGTTGACATGAGGCTTTTCATCAAATGCGTCGTTTCCTTGTGTTTTTTCTGGTGGGAATGTAGGGGGCGATTCGTCGTGTGAGCCGGCAAGCGTGAGCGTGCTCCCCTTCTCAGTGGAAGGCCGTCCATCCAGTACTGCGGTCTCAGTTGCCAACCTTGTCTGTGTTGGTAACACAATTGTTTCTGGAGGAGAGGACCCCAGCTGAGGATTTGCCATTGGGTTTAATGGTCCACTGAATTATATCAAGATAGAAAAGCAAAGGGTGGAAGTTAGGGGGTTGAGGATGTGAGGTATCAGAGAACAGATCCGAGAGAAGGCGAATAAAAGGAGCGAGTAGCAGTTCCTACCACAGGTCTTCAAAGTCTAAGAGAAAGAGAAAACACAAGTTGTAAAAGTCAGACTGGGAGAGTAAGCTAAACTATATTAGCGAATGAATACAAATAGCGTCACTACTCGGTTTTGAAAGGGGTGATTAAAAGCTGGGTTAGCAAGCAGCAGATATTATGAATGGCAACAACAACCGGCTGGCGTAAGGGGCCGAGATCCCATTTCGGAACGGCTTGTGCAACCTTGAAAGGAATTTTTCAAGAGCTAACAGCCTGGATCTTCATTCTTCGGGGAGATCCCGGGTTCCTAGAGGAACCGGGTTGCTTCCTCTTTGGGCGCTGAATCATCGTCCAGAAAGGATATAGAGGGTCACCTGCAGTGTGACTTGTCTGCATCCATGACCGGCTCTGTTTGGAGGCGCTTGGGCCCATGGCTCATTCCCAATAGTCACGATGGACCTAGCGTTCTGGTCTGAATCGGTATCTTTTCTTTTCACGGAATTCTTTGATTCCGTGACCCGTAAAGATGAATGATGTCCAGTGAAGCCCGGAATCAACAAAGAAAGTGACACGGCCAAGAGTAGGTAAACACGGACCAATCTAACCTTAGCATTCGATTGAACTGTCTTCATATTACCTAAGACTTCTTTGCGGGTACCAGCATAGTAATTTCAACAACAAAGCAGACTTGCACCATCGAACTGTATACTCGGTACTATAAGCCCCAATAGTTTGAGTGAAGTCTGCGTTATTGACCCGACCGACCTTCATTTGATGTCTTGTATATGAGAGCAGGCAGCCCTGGATCTCAGTGTAATATTGATACAAGGAGAGCCAGTGCGATGAAATAGTAAATCTATTGCCAACATGATACGGTCTTGGTTCGAAGGGGTGTTATAAGTAGAAGTGATTTTATTGCAACATATCGTGCGTGTTCCATGAGAATGCTAGTTAACGCCGTAGAATTAATATTGATACACCCTTCTTCCCAGCCACTCTCACCAACTCCATGTCCTTTCACAGTAAGCAATCTCCGCAGAGCTGAGCACATCGCTTACTTCGCATAAAGAGTGGATAGGAAAAGCGAAGATAAAGTAGTCTTCGCCAGCAGTCCTTGAGGCGAACGAATCAAATTGAAGCATAAAACAGGGGGAATATAGTTGAGATCGTCTCCAAGTGTTAGTCATAGGTCCATTATTGGCGCTTCATCCTAGCTTCTTCTTTGCTGGCCACAAGGGCGATCAAAGCAGCACCAACGCCGCTACCATCCTTCGAGATACCAATGCGCACCTTCTTATCGCCAGCAGCACCAACTTCAGGCACCTCGCGCAAGGCATCACGCACGTATCCCTCGAAGTTAGGGTAGAACTCGACTAGACTTCCGTCGACACCAATGTCCACTAGGTTATCGGTCTGCAATTTCCCAGTTGCGATCAGGATGGCAGCAATCGGTACAGCGCTCAGACGGGCGGCACGCTTACCAATGGCGTGCACAATTGTCTTAACAGCCTTGCAATCCGTGATGCTAGCCTTTTCAATCTTCAAGTGGTCCTTCAAGGCCGTCTTGGTGGGCTCCATGCTCTCACTGTTATCGGCTTCAACCAAACTTAAAAGGCTGGTATCAAGGCCCCACTGACGGAGCAGCGTGGAGTTTTCCGGGACAACGACATCGGATGAGGCACTAGGCTTAAACAGACCCAGAGATTCATTACGGTGCAAGTCGACTAACACACGGCGCAGAATCTCGCCAAGGAACATTCCGGAGACACGCTTCTCGAACATCTGAATACCAGGGTTGTTACTCTCCGCATCCAGCTGTTGATCGTAGACGGTGTTGGGCAAGACGCTCAGGTGGTTATCAAAGCTACCCCACTCGGCATTGACAATCATCTCGCCAGTTGTCTTGTCATAGTCGGAATGTTCGATGGTGGCCATTTTTGAGATCTTGTCAAGCTTCTCAACATAGGCACCGTTGGTACCGGTGCCAAAGATGGCACCGAGAAAGGTTCCTGTTTCACCAGGGGAGGTATATGAACGGGCCATCAATGTTCCGACTGTGTCATTGACAAGAGCGGCCACGCGAACGGGGAGCTCCAGGTCATCGAGAGCGCTTTGCAGCAGCGCGCAGACATCATGGCCTACGGCATCGGGAATGTTGAAACCCTTCGTCCAGCGAATCAGGGTTCCCTTGTTAATGCCAACCTGGCGCACGGGGAAACTGAAGGTAAATCCCAGATCAAACAGTTCCTCTTCGCCCTTCCCTTCACGTCGGCGTTGGAGGTGGGCTTCGAAGTGTTCATTGTGGTGGATACGGAGGAAAGACTCAATTTGACGGGCCAAGAAGTGGAAAAGATCCTTAGAGGTGCCCGAAGCCATCAATTCGCGGGGAATCATAATTTTTGACTGTGTAAGAGAAAAGGTATTGTCACCATGTAGATCGACTGAACACACCCGGAAGTTGGTACCACCGAGATCTACTGCTAGGTACAATCCCTACAGGAATGTCAGACATGCCATTGTGATGTTTTTCCGGATGATAAGATCATTACCTTCTCTGTGCCATTTGGTACCTGGGTGACGAATGTTGGGATTTGGCTCAGTGTTGTGCCCTCCTTGCTCAACCCTTCATCCATCTCCCGGATGTACTCTTTCACCCCGCGTTGGACATCCTCGGCGGGGAAGTCGAACTGGCGGGCGATGCGCGCAGCCTCGTCCAACAAGGCGGAAGACATGGTGAAAAGTGGGGGTCAACGGTAACAGGGCAATAGAGAGATAGGGGAGAGTGAAGGATATAGAGATAGGATGAAAGGTGAAGTGTGAAGGAAAAGTGTGGTGTGCGTTGTGGAGAGAGAGGGAGGAACAAAAATATGTGAGGGAGATAGACAATCAGGTGGGGAGAAAATCGAGAGGGGAAAAAAAAAATTATCCAGTAATTATATATGTTGCATGGTATCCAAGCGATACATGAGGGCGCATACGTAGGAAATTCAGACCGAGGAGGGGTCGATGAGGTCAGTCTGTGGGCCAGATTCGGACTTAAAACAAGTCGAACCAATGGGGTCTCCGGGTTCGCCGGCGTCTCTATCCCAGAGACCCTGGAACTATTTCGCTTTTTCCCGAATGTTTCGGGTCCCCAATAGATCTCTTTTGGTGTCGCATGGCATGGATGCAAATAGAACACTAGACGGTAGCGAATCCATTTCATGACGCTATGAAACCGTGTGGGGGGGTTTACCGGTGAGAAACAATGGTTAGGACAGCGTGTAGACACGGGGAACACGGAAGGAAAGGAGGTGTGTTCATTGGTGGTGCAATGGGTAGTAGAACACTACTTACTACTATCGGCAAAGTATAGTACCTCCTTGGACAAATGGCCCTATCACTCCGGTCTTGACAGAACATTCTCCGTATGGAGTACTAGTCTGGGGTGACATTTGGAGAGGCTGACCTGCATGTCGAATAGGTGACAGAAGGTGGGGAAAAAAAGAGCCATAGTCTCAACTTTCCTTCCTGTGTCATCTAAAACATCATGATTATCTTCTCACGTAGTTATTTTCACTTCAAGGTAGTTTACCGCCAGTTGAGCAATCAACACTCTCTAGGTCATTACACTCAAATGTTTCTTCATAGACCCTCTCTCTGTACCTGCATCTGCCATGGATAGACTCAATAATTTACTCATCTCAAAAATACATAGCTTAGTCTGCAGTGGCGATCAACATCACGCTACACTGCATAGCCTGACCCTATAACAAAGCCTGACCTTCATTTGGAGCAATATTTTAACGGCTTCCAATTAACTTCATCTCTTTGGCTATGAGTACAGACCTAACATACTAATAGCTCTCCAATTACAGAACAAGGTTTCATTGCGACTCTAGTCACTGACCAATTGAGGCAATTTCAACTAAAACCACCATGCTAGATAAGGTGACGTGCTAGATTAGTATCGGGGACATGAGAGAGCAAAAAAGAAAGCGCGCGCAAGAGAAAAAGAAAACGAGCGAGAAGAACAGGTGACAGGGCTACTGGACTCCATACTCCGTACTGCTTTTGTGCACCACCGGAGTCTATAGCAATGACTAAGCGTCACGTGATAGTAACCGGCGGAAGTCGGCTGCGTGAAATGATGATATGCGAACTCCTCTGACGACCTTGGAATTGCCCAGGCCCTGCTGTCTCCGCTGTCTTCACGGTGTCGAATCGGAGCTTGTTCCAAGACCCGAAAAGAATCAACCTTTCTTCTCCTTCTTATAAGACTCGAGGAAAGAGCTCAATTCCTTAATTAAACACATAATGGGCTCCGGTAGTTCCAAGCCTGACGCTTCGGCGGGCTCGAAACATGTTTTTTCGAGGTAAGCTTGCGTTTGTTATATCAATTGTCTCGGGTCTATGCGACTGTTTCGCCAGTCCTAGCTATTAGCAAGAGAGGGGATGAGTTGCAAATATGCGGGAAATCGGCAAGGACGTTTTGATGCCGCAAATGGGTAGATTTGAAGGGAACAGAAAGAGGGAGATAGATCGAAATGCTGCCCAGATACAAATTGGCCTCCGGTTGAACCAGCTATCTGACATTATCATCTTATAGTGGTGGGCCCGTCCAATTCTCCTCTAATCTTGTCGACTCCCTCCAATCTAACAACGAGGTACGTTTATATCCGCCAGGCACAACTACAATAGAACAGCCGAAACGCAATCAATTGGTGGTAGAGCCTAACCGCAGCAGACCGACTCCTCCCGCGCAAAGAGCCTCGAACTCCAGATTCAAGCCCGTGTAGCTCAAGAGCTCGAGCGTCTTCGCGAACGCGAGCAGCAAACCCTTACCGAGATCGAAAAGCGCATCGCTGAATCCAAAGATAATGCCCCGTCGTCGGTCTCTTCCACACCAAACGTCAGCTACCCGGCTGGCTCGCTGGACCTGGATGCTCCCCGGATTCCCTTCGCTGGCCGCGAATATACCCCTGCCCCCGTCGTGAGTGCGCAGCCCATCAACCGTGATGTGTCCCACAAGTCGGTGAACTCCGAAATCGAGGAGCTGCGGGCCAAGCTTGAGGGTCGGAGGAAGTTGGTAGAGATCGACGAGAGTGTCGAGAAGGCCAAGTCGAATGTTGTGAACTGCTTGCGCTTGAATGATCGGCGGCCTTTGGATTGCTGGCAGGAAGTTGATGCGTTTAAGAAAGAGGTTGCTAAGCTTGAGGAGGCGTTCGTTGACCGGGTTGTCGGTTAGAAATTTTACGAAGCTTGAAGATGGAAGAGAAAAGCCGTGTGATCCTGAACAATAGATTCCTCAGAGCTCTCGCGTTATGTTGTGTAAACGTTTTGTGTATTGGACTCAAGCTCAGACCGTGACTATTACTTGGTTCTTCGGGTAACTCTAATAAGGATGCTCATGGCCTTAGTGAGCATTTGGAATATGCTTTTTATCATGCCATAAAATGGACTCTATAATTGGTATACGGTAGTGGCGAGAGTGGTGTCGAACCATAAGTGTATCTCTTAAGAACCAACTGAATCATTCCCATATTAGAGGTAAACTTTACATTTAGGAATAAGTTGAAATATAGAAAAGGATGCTGGGTATCATTGAATATGCGACATGGCTATTCATTCCTACATAACACATAGGCTCAAACAAGCTCCCAGTGACCGAGTCTTCCTACTCTCTCACCCGCTCCCCGAATGATACACATGGTCCTCTCCCGAGCCTTGCACTTCCCAAGAGCTACTTGACTGACCTTCGACACCTGTATGGAGCCGATTCCCGTACCCTTCCCTTCGGAGAGGTTGTAATTCCCCGTTGTGACGAAGCCGATAAGATCATCTTCTGATGGGAGAGGCAAGTACTCCTGGTGGATATCTCTATCGTGAGGAGCAGATAGGAGAGGTGCAGCGAGACGCTGTTGGGGATCTTCACTCGGCGCAGATTGGGTCTGCAACCGTCCACCTGTAGATGAAATTCCAGCACCCTTGCTGGTCGGCTTGGCTGAGGCAAGCGAGAGCCATTTTTGGCGAAGTTCTCGCTTGGTGGTGGGTAGACGGTAAATTCGAGCTCGTGGAGTAGGAGTACCTCGACTAAGCAAAGAGACTTTCACTGTCGCAAGAGCTGAGCTATCAACACTAAAATTTGGCACCTTGATTGCACGATCGGCCTGGGCCGGTTGCAGATGGTGTATGCCCAATGGTAGACCAGCATCCGCAAGAGTTTCCTCAGGTTCGATACCTCGCGTTGAGTTACTTTTGCTCTCTGCTTTCGGATTTTGCTCCTCAGTAGTGGCACCGTTGGCGCCAGAAGCTCCATCATCCTGCACGAGATTCTCCCAATCGCATGCCCAGCCTCGCCCAATCTCGCCTTTCTGGCCAGCTCCCAGATCAAGACTGTCAAATTCTACTCTGCGTCCCTTGGGCCGTCGCTCCCATTCCCCTTTTACCTTCTCACGCTCACGTAAGCTCCATTCCCATCCAGCACGGGTGCCGGGGAAGTCACCAGGGAACCAAGGTTCTCCTGCTTCAAAGGCGAGTTGTTGCTGTTCTTTCAACCCACCCAATCTCGGGTTTCCACCGCTCGAAAGGGTATAGTACATCAATGAATACCACACTGGAAGGACGCACTTCCACGGAAGGAGAACAGTCCAACTCCCGGGAGCGTTGCTATTCTTCGACTGAACTCTGGGTCTATTTGCAAGAAGCATCAACGGAATATGCGGGTCAGAAGCCTGGGGTGTCGGGAGCTGTCCGGGCCCAGCTTCGGTACGTCGCCGATTGATACCCTTTTGGCTAGGTAGTTGGCGCACGGCGGCCAAACGTGCGCGACGGTCGAATAGAGAAGGTGCTGTCTGTGTACTATCCGGAGCCCAGGATGACAAGGTAATAGCCAAGCTCTGCATATCTGCGTCGGATGATGGGGGCTTCATGGTTTTGTGTGGGAAACGAAGACGAGGATCAGTTACGGAAAACGCGAGGAGGGCATTCTGTGGAAGAGATGAAGGATTCGAAACACCCAGTAAGGAATCCCATGTGTCCTCTGGGCTGTTTGCTGGTTTGCCATTCCCATTCGGCACGGATGGCCTTAACACCGAAATTAGTGCTTCAGTGGAACCTGGACCAGTGATATCAATACTGCCAATTTCGAAACGAAGATCTTCAATCATCACAGGTGGGTTCTGTCTCTTTGAAACCTCGAGCAATTCATTCCACAGCTGTAAGAAAGCAGACGGATGTACTCTGATGAAAAGCTTCTTTCTATCCTTCTTGACTTTCTGCTTCTCCGAAGGTTTGGCGTTATTTGCATCCATCATTTCGGCATCTTCTGACTTGTCCTCAGCACATCTAATCAATGTGACTGGCGCAATGGGTCGTCGTGAACCATCACGCTCAGAGGCCCACGCTTGTAAACTTCTAGTTCCTGCCCTCCATTTCCGGCCTTTTGGACCCCATACTTCTTCACCATCGATACCAATTGCTCTTAGAACGCTTTCCAAGGCCCCTTCTGTGCCCTCCAGCTGGATAGTAGACATATAGCTCATATCCCACGCTACAGCACCCCTAGCACCCCTCGCCCGGTGGGTTGGTCGGTAACTCTTCTCAGTCGGGGACAACGGAATAGCAAATCGCCATAGCGAATCTTTCGACGTAGTCATATGGGCCCGTTTTGCATGATACATGTGCGTGGGGAGCCAAGTCTTGCATTTTTGACGCTTCTTATGCTTCGCGTCTGGCTGTGGTGGGTGCGAGAGTTTATTCTTCTTGATCTTGGGGACACGCGGGGCAATATCGAAGGAATGGCTGCCTGCCTCTTTCAACTCCTTCCGGTCTTCGTTATCACGCTTCGCTTTCGAGTGGGCCCTCTTTGCTTTGGTCTTGGAGTTGAGGTTTTGTAGGCGTCGAGCGGTTTCAAGGCGGATACGCATGAGCTCAGTTGGCTTCCTCCGACGTGCTGTCACGGTTGGCGTGTTATCTTCTATCATCTATTCGTATCGTAGTGGGTTAGCGGAATGTCCATACAGTTTAGCAGGGTCATTCATTGGGGTTGCCCCGTCTAGGAAGGGATCGGAAGAGCTTCTGGCGTACCTCTCTCTTCGCCCTTGCCCTTAACCTCCTTGGTACCCTTTTAACATTGTGGCTGGCCGTTCTTCTTCTTAATGATCGAGGTACTTGTTGGAAAGCGCGACTCGTCAGGGCAGCCTTCGACCGCTGCATGCCCGACTCCAGAGAGCGGATTTCGAATTCACGAGCATCAAGATAGGCAGCGACATCGAGTTCGCCGGATGCAGAAAGTGCAGATTCTGCAGATTGAGCAGCAAGGGTGCGGGCATCGAAGGTTTTGGCGCGCTTGCGAGCTGCTGCGGAGCTATTCTGTACGCCTGGAAAAGCGGATTTGCGCTTCGACGATGGATTGAGGGCCATGATGGCCAGCGGAAAAAGATTGAGAAGGACAAGACTCAAGTCAGAAAAAAAGGAAATAACAGTAAAAAAAATAAAAAAAGGTGTATCTAAGCATCAGCATAAAAGTACATAACTTTTGTGGTCTGGAATTAAAATTGTAAGAGGCTCTCAGGAAACTTTTATTTAGCGCGTCACTTTTCCCGGCCGAAAGCCACAGGCACCACACCAATAATAGACCGCTCCAACGACGTTTTGATCCCTACTCCTACGTAGATCTTTGGAGACGGGGTAACAAAGCTAGTTCGTACAACGCGGCGTAAGGCTATTGACTGACATCATACTACGACCAAGAATATGGATTCATGTTTTCATAGCTTCGTTATTGTATTGCATCTCTAAAGTGGGCTGTCTAAGTCTAAATAAAACATTAACCCACCGCTGGAACACCAGCGTCTTCTATTGAATCCACGTCACATCTATTTTTCCTGTGAATGCATTTACAGGTGCTTGATGACGGTCTCGGCGCTCGAGAACTGTGATGATAGTGAGTTTGTGTCCAGTTAAAAGGTTCAATGTCTTCCGGTTGATGGTAACCTACCTCAAGGTGGTTCTTGGCGGGCTCGAGGGCAGCGTAGGTGACCTTGCCGTGGTCGATGACAATAGCATAACGCTTGGTGCGGCCCTCCTCATCAGCCCAGCCGATGCTCTTGGAGAACTTGGCATCAGGGTCGGAAAGGAAAAGCTAGAGGGTGAAGTCAGCAAAAAGAAAATTCAGTAGTACGGAGAGGAAATGCGGAGCAATTGACGTACGATGTCGTCGTTCTTGACGTTGTTGGCCTTGCCCCAGGCGCTCATGACATAGGCATCGTTGTAGGCAAGAACAGCGACAACGTCGACACCCTTCTCACGGATCTCAGGGAGTCTCTCGTGGTACTCAGGGACGTGGCGAGCGGAGCAGACGGGAGTGAAGGCACCGGGGAGAGCGAAGAGGATGACCTTCTTGTCGGCCCACTCCTTAGAGGCGTTGTAGGTGATGGGGATACCGCAAGCGTTGAACTCCGAAGCCTCAGGGGTGTAAGGGATGTAGCTTGTGGAAGAGATTAGTGTCAGTTCGATAAGAGGATTGGCAGTGAGATCAAGAACTTACGAGAACTTAACGTCAGCGGGGAAGCTGTCACCGGCCTTGATTCCAGACATTTTGGCTGAATTGATGTATTAGATTGGATTGGTAAAGGGGAAAAAAAAGGTGTAATTGTGGATAAAAGAGGTGTTGATGTATTTATGTGTGATGTGGAAAGGAAAAAGGGAGCGAGGGGGCAGGAACATGTGGCGGTTAATATAGGTCCCTCTCGGGGACCACGTCCCACGGGCCGTAGGAAGCACCTGAGGTGATCCAAACCAGAAGGATACCGAAACTTTTCGATTAGAGAGGGCTTAGGTGTGCTGTATTATCAAGAAGACCGCCCGAGACTGAAATGCCCCGCCATCCCCCCACTACGTCCATCCTTTCTTTACTCATAGTTACTAAGGTACCTGCTTGGCCGTATTTACGCCCGTATGCGTTGACGGATCTTCTGCTTGACACTGAAGTCATTCAGGTTGATTGATCATACATAGGCGAATTGCCATTCCCCGTGCTTTATGCAATAAATATTCTAACGATAGTGCAATGCACTTTTGGGGTGATGCTTGTTCCTTCCTCAATAGCGAGGAAGGTGGATCAAAAAAGCCAATATCGGGCCAATCGTAGCCATATCCTCAATGCATACCTCAAGGCCGCTTCCTTTTTCCTTATCTAATTGCTCTCTGGTGCATCTGCCTCCAAGACGGCTATTGTACTCCGTATCGCCCAAAAAAAGGACCTTGATATCTCCGACTTTCACCGCCTAGAAAGTTAGCAGCATATCCGTCTGCCCCTCGCTTACACGAGACTCTATATGTGCGTCCTATATGGGCTAGTGGCGTGGTTTCCTTTCTTACTTCTAGTAATTGGGCTTCTTTCTCTCCTATTCTTCGTAAGAAATTTTAGTTGACCTAATCCCGCCCGGTCGCCATTTTGTTCGATAACCAAAATGATAACAGATGTGGTACATCAATCATACACCTTGGCTGTCTTGCCACTTAAGTCAGAAACAAGAACTTCGGAAGTGAGCCCGGGGGTACGGAAAGTTCACGGAAAGGGCTTTAAAGATCTGATAAGATTCGTCCAACAACTCGTACAAATTTTAAGCAGCCCCATCATTCGTCACTCTAAACCACCAATCAAGTAAGTTCCAGAATTCAGGTACCCTTTCAATGCTTCGCGCCACGGCGCTTATATAAGGCATCGGTCTGGGTCGGTGGCAAGTGATACCGTTGTTCTCGATTACATATCCGCAATGTTCTAGAAGCGATGCGACTTGCTTTATCTTGGCACACTGGACTGATTATCTATCAATGGTTCGACGACCATGGAGATTAATAAGTGATGTACAAGGTTATTTTAGCTTGCTATGAGGTACCTATCTTGTCCAGCATAATATCGGTGTAATTGGCCCTAACGTAATTATGGGCTATAGAAGGCTCATATATGTTGAAAGCCCTTTATTGTATGCAAGCCTTTTATCTGCTATATTTAGCGATTTCTTTATCGGCCATTTGCATGAGGATGTGATC
>MBFL02000111.1:0-96060 GCA_001696595.2 Aspergillus hancockii | reverse complement strand
GGGATGCATAGCCTGAGTCGATGTTCTCGGACTGTCGTGGGAAGTATGTGGATTGGACTCTGCGGGTGGTGGACGGTGGTAGGTCGCCGCTGCGACGGTGACGGTGTCTGGTCGAGGGTCGTCGTTCGGTTGTGTGGGCGGGCTCTTGGCGGTGTGTGTTTGTTCGGCGTTGGGGCCGGGGAATTTCATCTTGCTTATCGGGCGGTGGTGCGTCTTTCTGGTGGAAGTAGGAGTGGTAGGGAGCGAAGTTTGGAGGGGAAGTCCGCAATATATTCTTCTTCCAATAGTCGAGTTCGAAGCGTCGGCTGACCTCTTCATGCCACTGTACCATCTCCGGGTCGGGTTCCGCAGGGAAGGCGTCCCTTGGGATCAGCTTGGGAAAGGTTCCACCATTGGGAGTCTCGATGTCCCATAATTCCACAGCATTTTGTAACCACCTCGAGTGCTCATCTGGGTCGAGAAGAAGCTGGATTGTTTGCCATCGCACGAAACCATTCGGCTGCAGGGCGGGGATGGAGGGTGGTTTGTACGGATCATTGGTAGGCTGGATGCTGTGAAAGCACCCTAAACGCTGGTAAATGAACGAAAGCGCGGAGGGTCTTGTATCGAGGAATAGAACGTCGTAATTGCCGCCAACCTTCCTGTAAAATGCTGCCAGGCGATCTGGAGTGAGGTCTGTTGTCGCAAACTCGTCAAAGGTGGTCTAGACAGCGTACACAAGTTAGGACATTGTGTCACCTTGCGCGATCGCAAATAATAATAATAATAATAATAAATCTTTTCACATACCATCACCTGCGCAATTCCTAGACACAGCAGTTCGAGTAAAGGGGTGGGGCTCTTATCAGGGTTGATTAGCACTCCCCAACAATCGGCGCCCTCATCGTGGACGGAGGACATGACCGGGCAAGATTCTGTGCCGCGACGAAGTCATCTGAAAACAGCGACCGTGATCGTTGCATTGATGAAGCCGGAGTAGCAAGACGGATAAATCTGAAAAGCGGACGGAGTAATACTGCAGTAAGCGATTGCCTTATCCAGTCATCGAGCAAAACAGGCCACACACTCGGCGGTTAGGCATCCATCGTTATCGCTCCACTGTGGGGGAGCCCAAATGATGATGCTGTTTGCTGGCAGGCGGACAACCTAAACCGCCTCATTTACGAGGGAGAGACGAATCAGGGGATGGGCGAAAATGGAACCTGAGAGACAGAAGGTTGAAAGATGCTGCACTTGTATGCAGGAGTTCCCTTTTGGTGCCTTTCGAAGGTAGGGATGTCGCCTAGAGCGCCTTGGTGCCTGAACAGGCTAAACAACAACCCCGCATGTGCCTGTTTGCCTGAGGCGTGTGGCTAACAGCCACCAGTTACGTGCATAGACTAGAGTATTTGCGGTGGAAAGGAAGATATTGAAGAGTACTATATTTAATTATCGGTGGTATTGTTATTATTATTATAGTATAATATATTTGTTTATTTTAATATCTTTTTTCTCATTATTACATTGTCATTCAATATGCGGAATAGTCTCAGGGTAAAAACGCTCAAGCCTCTGTTGACTTGGGTTTGGGCAATCACGAGAAATTACTCCCTAAATTCACAATTCTTCAACGTTCAACCTGTCAATGATTGATTACTAGTATGAATTCAAAATCTTTTGAGCTTAATGTATCTCTATTTACAGATACTAAGGCTTTGTCTGCATTTAAACATTAAGTAGTGCAAAATGGAGTACTTGGGGGTATGTTTTATTTTTGCATCTAATTTAAGCTATATATATACATTCTGTGCTAGACCACACAAAACACCAAACTACCAGAGTCCACAATTAACTTACACGATGGTACGAGGGCTTTCTCTTGTCTATTATTCATATTGTGTTTAAATGCCTATATTAAGAGTGTCGACATTCTAGGTATGACCACTCTGATTACTTGAGAGCAACTGCTCTCCAAAACTCAAATGAGATGAAGGGACCTGATGTAGTGCCAAGAGTCCCTGAATATTGGGTAACCTTCTACCATAGTGGACGGGAGATGAAGCTCTAACGGTTTAAGGATCTAATTGTGTAACAACGGGCAGTCAGAATTGACAATCTTATTTCCTTTCCTCTGCATCTTGAGCCTGACAATGTTCAGCAGGTATGGTTTGACAGAGATGCAAACCTAGTCGGATATATATTAGTCCATAATTTTCAACCTTAACGGAAGGAAGATGGGCAAATTGCACGTGGTAGAGAATTGGTATGCAGGAGAAGTTATGCTGGCCATGTCTTTTCTTCAATCAACATCCCCTCCTAAAATATACGATCGCTGGTATGTGGATTAACCAAGCCATGTCATTAAGTTCTCAAAGTGCGCAGATATCTGAAATCGACGGATCAATCATAAACTTTATAGCCAGAAACGTTAAGTTTAGTCAGATGAAGATTGAACTGAACGGTTTTCAGGCTTCCGTCCCAGGACCGCCCATATTAACTAGCTTCTTCTAGTGTCTGTGATGGTGAAAAGATCTACCTCATGGTTAACTATAAGGTCACCGAAAACCTCGCTAAAGCCGGAAATTGCTGAAGCTAGTCTCAGGTACATCAATTCGTCTGTATGGTGTAGACAATAACGGGATGCTTGTTGGATTCCGAGAGATGTGATTGGCCACCATCCCGCCGATCTGAGATTCCACAGCGGGTCTTAGGCCAGTCCTGTCATTCCAGTGGGCTACCTCCTGGTATCTAAGGCCCCAATCTGCTTCAAACAACCATGTATAAAGAATGGGTGAAGATGGCTGAGGTGTGCAATGATGTTGCTGGGGCGTGCACACCTGGCCTCCTTTTTATTTTTATCCTTTCCAAACTGTGTGCTTCTCCTCTATCCTGCTTACTTTCAGAGATGCAGTTCAATATGTCTGTTTCCATCACAGACTAATTGAAACAAAGAACCGTCAATCCTATTAAGACCTTGAATTCTTCTGTTTCACACTTCCTGTGGTTTCCTGATAACTGGTGGCGGCACAAACGCGGTTATCCCTGCACCAAAATTAATTCACCGGATCACTTCAACTGGCTGAAGTTCCTATAGCCCATCTGCACTTTGACCTCGCTTCATGATTGAAAACTCAAGGACACCTACTCGATGAATCAACTTAAATCAGCCTCAATGTCGTCCAACGCGTAAACAATATCCCTGCAGGAATGGCTCTTGTTCGAGATCCAGGGTTCTGGAGACGCTTCTCCCGTGCCATCTATTTGGACGAGGAAGAAAAGGCAGGAGGAGAAAAAAAGGGCACCACCATCTACTCGTAAGCCATACATCCCCTGCTTCGGACTTCTTCCGTTATCATCAAGTGCCTGAATTCTTAGACAATGTTAACTAACAACCAAACGAAAGGGATGATTGGATTAAGAGTCAACACAAGAAACGACGTCGAAGCATACTCTGTGGATTCTTAATTTTTGCGGCTTTTGCCGTAGTTGTTGCCGGCATAGTGGTGGCTATCTGGTGGCTCCACGCTCACAACTGGTTACGCCAGTCTTGACACCCGGGGAACATCGAATTTGGCGGCATATTGACCAAATCATGCCCGTCACTTAGTACATATATCCTGATACGTGATACAACTGTTCGAAGTCAGGCGGCCTTGGTCTGAACAAGGTACCATAACATCGATGTCGACACTGCGGGTCACTATAGTGAACTAAAGGCGACAGTATCATGTTTTTCACCGGTACAAAAGTATATAGCATCCGTCACCATGCTGTCTGATTGCAGAGTTATATCTTAAGATTGAGCAGGTCTCATCGGCGGTTTATACCAGTTTCTTGAAACTTTGATGGCGTTGAAGGTTCTGACTTAATAGGAAATACCCAGCATGTTTCGATTCCGTCTTGATGTCAATATATTTTGCGTTAGCTTTTGTTCCTTTGTATTGAAGTATGAATGATAAAGCTGATATTAACGCATACTTTCTATCCTATACAGATCCTGATATGCTATCAGTATGTGTTGTATTGGCCATAGTGCTTGAGTTGTTAGGCACCGTCTACATAATATAAGTGGCTGGAGGGTGGAATAGAACCGGCTGCTACTCGACCTATGACAAGTTATATTGCAAGAACGAACATGGGAGAAAGGCCCTGGGGAGATAAGAATAGCCCTCAATCCACTCATTGGACTCGTACTATTCGCATGTACTTGCCTGAATGGGCGATATGATATCCGGCAGTCGGCAACTTTAAAGGTCACGTGAGATAGCTTTGGAGCTGTCCCAGTGCTTTATGGCTTCTTTTCTTGCAGCCATATTGCATGATTATGACAGGGATAAGCTACATAGTCTAAATTATTGGAAGTCTATGGCCTTCGATAATGTTATCTGACCTAGATGGCGTTGAATGTAAGCATTGTTATTTAATATGAGCTCGTATCGGCTGCAATCTCCGGCGGCGCTTATCAGCGGGTCTTATCGCTTTTGTTCTCCGCATGGCTTTTCCCCCGCAATAAAGGGAGCTCCAATTCCCGTTTGTGTCACACTCCCCAGACCCTTTGTGCTCTTTCTCCTTCTACAAACTATTCCACATGCATCTGGTCACTCACGATGCTTCCTCCCTTTGATTATTTTACATATCGTAGCGTCAGGTAAGCTTCCAAAGCTTATTTATATCTGCTTAACCTCTATGGAGGTGTTGTGTAAAGCTCTCCAAATGTTGGGGTAAGCCCAATTAACAAGGTATAGGGATTTCAAGAGAAGAGAACGGGCCGCCCGTTTCGCCTCTCTTCCTGCCTCCTATCATGCCCCTTTCACAGCCTTTGACAAGGCAGTCATCAACAAGCCTATCGAAGAGCTAGTCCAAGAGGTCCAATCCTCTTCACTCTCGGCAGCCGACGTACTCCAAACGTACGGCAAGGTTGCCGTCAAGGCTCAGGAAAAAACCAATTGTGTAACAGAACTCCTCCTTCCGGAGGCAGGGTCATGGTTACAGTCAGAGGTCAATCTCAAGGGTCCGTTGGCGGGTGTGCCTATTTCCCTGAAAGACTCGGTACAAGTCAAGGGATTTGATATCTCCCTCGGATACACACGCCTGGCCAAGAAGCCATACACCGAAGATGGTCCAATGGCGAAGCTTCTGAAAGATGCTGGTTAGTGGGCACCAGTTGGAAATGTAGACACATTCTAACGTTTCCTAGGTGCTGTACCCTATGCAAAGACGGCGTTGCCAGTGACGCTTTTGTCTTTCGAATCTGCAAATGCTCTCTGGGGCTACTGCAAAAACCCTCATGTTCCAGATTATTCCCCAGGAGGCTCCACTGGTGGTGAAGGCGCGATACTTGCTCTGGGTGGGCGTATTGGTATTGGCTCAGACGTCGCCGGCTCTGTCCGTGTCCCCGCCGCCTGGAGCGGTATTTACTCCCTGCGCTGTAGTACTGGTCGCTGGCCTAAAGTTGGTGTCAACACTAGTATGGCGGGCCAAGAAGGCATCCCAAGTGTGTTCAGCCCTATGGCTCGTACTTTAAATGACCTCACCTACTTCACCAAGGCTATTGTCGATATGAAGCCCTGGAGATATGACTACACCGTCCATCCTATCTCCTGGCGCAGTGAAGAGCAAGCCGAAGCCACAAGTAAGAGCTTGCGCATTGGACTTATGTCTAGCGATGGTGAGATTATATATGCCGCGCTAAATGGAGTTTCTAACTAAACCTCTACAGGTGTTGTACCCCCTACCCCAGCAATTGAACGCGCCGTCTCCACCACAGTCGCTGCCCTTACCGCAGCCGGACACACCGTATTGGAAATCGCACCACCAGCGACCGCCGACCCCTTCACAGGCCTCCACCTCGCCTCTCAACTCCTGAACACCGATGGCTGCGTCACGTTCAACTCGCACCGGTACACCTTCGAGCCCTCCGACCCAGGCGCAGACCAACTCACCCGCATCTGCAACTTGCCCCGTCCCCTCCGCTACCTGTACTACCTGTATGTCCGGTACATCAGACGGGACTTCAAATGGGCCAGTCTCATCCGCACCTTCTCTCCCAAGTCTTCCGCCGAGACCTGGAAGCTTGTTGCCCAGCGCGAGGCTTACCGCGCGACATGGCACGCCTGGTGGGACGCCCAACCCCAGCAATACGATTTCATCCTGTGCCCCGTCAACGCCACCCCTGCTCTCCCTCACAAGGCCATGCGCGACGCCGTCTCCTCCTGCGGATACACTTTCCTCTGGAACCTCCTGGACTACACAGCCGGTGTGCTGCCCGTTTCCCACGTCGACGCCATGAAGGATGCACTTCCCGCGCCCTACAAGAAGATCCTCAAGACACTTGGTGCGAATAATGCCATTGCCAAGGGCGCCTGGAAGCACTATGATGCAGCCAAGATGGCTGGACTTCCCACTGCAGTGCAGGTCGTGGGCAGAAGATGGCAGGAGGAGAAGGTGCTGGGGTACATGGGTGTTGTTGAGCGGGCACTGGAGCAATACCGCGATCCGGTTACAGGGGACGGCGGCAAGTATACTTTGCTCGAGCTTGAGTGAATTAAGTTTGGGAAGGTTACATTGCGATAATCGGGTCTGAAATTAGCTTTGGATAGAGTCGCATCGACGTGTCTGTACTCACACCTATCACTTCTCAGATTGCCCGGTGTGGTGACATCACTTTCCCGGGATTAGCAGATAGAATAGGAAGGAGCCGGAGACGATGGTCCAGGATTCAGACGAACTTTATCTCGTGTAACATTTATAGAGTGATGAACCATGGGTGCTACAAAGTCAACCACCGGACCCTAACCAACCCGAACCATTTATCTCATCACTCATGAAAACATTTGCTCATAACCCCCCCAGCCCACGTAACATATGTATATACTGGTCGCAATTGACCATCTGGACTCAGGCGATCCCTCTCAATTGATCCGTCAGCATGGATCGCAATCCAGCAACAAAATCCCCGGCCTTCACGGCACACCGTTTTGCCTTATTCTGAAACCATGCATCCACACGATAAACAGGACATCATGCGGAACCTGAGGCTCGACGAACAGCTCGATGCGAAAACCGTTCTGGGCCACTTTGTGGAATTTCCGGACTAGGATCTCGTGGTCTTGGTAGAGAACTTCGCGGCCCCCGTGGACGACGAGCACGGGGGACGGAAGCACAAAGGGTGGCCGGATGGGCGCGACGTACCGTTCGATGGGCTCCCCGTGCGGCTAGCGAGGCGGGGGTGTAGTCTGTGCGGTGATTGGGTTTACAGGACCATTGGGCTGGGTTTGTCGCTGCGGGGATGTTACACCAGGGGGAGAAAAGCCAGGTACATTTTGGGCTGGGAGGAGGTGTGGGTTGTTTGTGTTACTTATGTAGCGGAGGAGGGCGAGAGCGAGGTGGCCGCCCGCGTTGTCCCCGCTCAGGACGATCCGCCATGCGGGGAGGCAGAGCGTGTGGAAGAGACAGGTGTAGGCGGTGATGGCATCTTGGAGGGGTGCTGGGAAGCGTCCGTCGGCATTGCAGGATAGTCGGTATTGAGGGCAAAAGACATGGCTGGACGGTGTTTTGGCGCGCAGGGCGGTTGAGGAAGTTGTGGGATGTGGAGCGTCCGTCGCCTAGTATGTATGCTCCGCCATGGAGATGGAGGATGATTAGGCGACCCTCGGGACGAGACTCGAGCTCGGTGTCGGTGGCTTCCCATCGGGTGGGATACCAGGTCCCGCCGATGGACTCGGAATGGATCTCGTCGTCGAGGATGACACCCTGGTAGAAAGCTGGGCTGGCAGGGTGCATCACGATGAACGATCTGACTCTGATTGTGGCTGCAATGTGGGGCGTGCTTTTATTTAAAGGGCGCTGACACTGCCCAATACGAACAGCAGAACACTGTTGCTAAGGGCATGGCGATAAGACCGACGGGCATATTGTCGCATCCGTGGATGTAGATAGTACAGCGCCCATAGTAGTAGATGTAGGATGGTGAAGATCACTAGTGAGAATGACGTGGAGTAACATGGTCGAGCTCGTGGTTGGAATAAACTGAGAAGAGCGCAGCCATGCCGCATGAACCGGAAGGAGGCTTGTTGATCAGTCTGACAGGGATGTCTTATATCGGCGGTGGCACTCAAGCTTTAAGTTAGGCAGCCTCGTTTCCTACCATTCGACTATTCTTGCGCCATCGTCGTCATCGTGGTTGCCACAGGCAATTTCCCCCATATGCAGATCACGTCAATATCACACTATCACATTCGTTTTCTTGGTGTGATCTGTTCAATTAGCGTCTCCGCATATTTATTCCAAGGACGCTTATTGTTCAGCATTTCCAATGATCGTCGCATAGAGCGAGCAAGGGGTGGCCGAGACCGAACACGAATCTAGATCGATAGCTGGATCATTAGCCGAAAGAAGGTAAGAAAAGCAAAAGAGAGAGAAAATAAGCTAAAAATACGAGGGATCATATTCTATGAATCTTATTGTTCCCCCTGAAGGAAGAAAAACCAACTCACTACGAAGTCAAATGAAATGAACATTAGCAAGTATTCCGACAAAACGGTAATCCGGTTCTTTTGGTAGCCATAGAATAAGCCAGAATGAATCATATCATACACACAATTAGTAACAAAGCTCTTGTCAGGCTAAAGTCTAATAAAAATTTATTGGGTCCATCGACTAATTGGTCGCGAACCAAGGAAACAAAGGAGTCTAGAGAGGTTCTTTTCTTTCATTCTTCAGCTCGCCCAACCCACTTTAACCAGTAAAGAAGCGGGTCACGGGGAAGACACTTCCCGGGAACGCCTCCCACACTTCCTTCAGCGTCGATCTCTATGATCTCTCCCTGTCTTCGCTCTTCTTTTCTCTAGCCTTCTTGATTGCGCCCACCTCCCCCCACCTACTACGCATAACAGACAGACTTAGCAAACCGATTCACTTATTACTTACTCCATGAGCCACCCTCCCAAGTCCTCAGCTTCAGTTTTCCTTCTCCCCCTCAGCCGTCAATCAAAGACATAATTATTTCCTCGTTCCTTTCTCTTCCTCACCCTCTCGTGGCATGGTAAAGAACCTCCCGTTAAACTTTCACAAGACTAATGGCGATTATGTTGCCCGTACCTATACACATTTGATCGCACGTTCGCTCACCCTTGCCGCAGAGTCGGCGCTATTTTGGCACTACGACCTCCCTCTCCACTTCAAGCACTGAATCTACCATCTGCCAACGGAAAGGAGCATTGGCGCACCGTGCAGCTTTATAGCAGCCGAATGCTGGTGCGGGTCTTCAATTAATTCACATAGCAATTCCGTTCGATATATGTGATGGGCGGTGTCCGATCAAACCGTGGAAATGCCTCCAACCAAAGGCGCCGCTGGCTGCAAAAAGGACGCCATTCATTTTGTCAACGCTCGACCCTCCTCGGAAAGAGAACGTCTCAAGATACAGCGTTTGGTCCGAGCTCATGTGGGCAAATGGATCTCCGATCAGACCAAGGATCGCGCCATAGAAACTGAGCCCTCCAACAACCGTTCGAGTTTGAGCCATGATGTTCCCCGTGACAACGCGTCACGTATAGTGGACTTCGATGGGGACGAGACATTGAACATGTATCCCCCTCCACTGTCTTCTCGTTCCTCAGGGTCACCTACTTCACCTGAATCAGCATCTTCCAACAATAGCTTAGCTTACATGCAAACCATCCCTTCTACACAACCGATTACCTCAATTGTCCCCGCTTCTCACTATCGAGCCAACCCGGCAATTCAGTGTGAAATGGAGTACGAGTATGAATATGATCGTGATTCACAGGATTCCAGTCCAGAGACCTGCAGTCCTCCTGGCCCCACCGAACGTATTGAGACCATCGGTGCTGCTTTCATCGATCCTTTCTTGACCTACCCCTGGCGTCATTCTCCAGAAATTGCAAATGCATGCCAGTCATACTGTGAGTAGAACAATACCACCGAACGATATCATTTGATGGCGATGTGATCAGTGGCTAACAGCCGCTTCCAGGCACTTCTGTCCTATGGCCTACCCTCACTCCCGGGGCTAGTAGATCAGAAGTCTCTGCCTTAAATTGGTTTCCCTTGATGATGTCCGAGCCTACCCTGATGACGGCCATTACATTCGGATCACTCTCTCACCAACGGGTGCAGTGGCTGAACAAATGGATCCCGGACGGCGCGTTTCGAGAGCGAGAGCAGCAGCTGCTAAAAGTCTGCGAAATGGAGACGATCGAGCTGATCAACCAAGAAATGAAAAGGCCTGACCGGGCAATCAGTAATGCGGTGATTCTAAGTGTGATGTGCATGGCACATAATGCCACCGATATCAGTGAAGAACGACAATATCGACAGACTCCGTTCACGGCGCCCATGCGACGGTTGCAGTGGATCGACGTGTATGGAAGTCTACGACCGAATCTTGTTCATGTCCAAGGTCTAATCTCAATGATCAACCTCCGGGGTGGCCTAGAAGCAATCGATCTTCCCGGCTTAGCCCCGGTAGTGTCCTTGTAAGTTACCGCACATGATTGAGGTCTAAAGTCCCGGCTGATAATTCTTTCTAGGTCGGATATCGTGACTTCGAGCGCGTACCACACACCTCCAGTATTTCCCTTCTTCCCACTTCGAGGAGACCGGAAGAATGTTTCGCTTCAAGATATGCTTGGGTACAACATAGTCGATGTAGAGCGTCACTACGGCCGATTGCGACAGATTGGCTTCACTGCGGAGATCATGGAGATCTTCCACGCCATGGACGTATACATGGGTTTTGTAGATGCGTACTTAAAGGGTTATCACATCAAACCCGATTACTCTCTCCTCGCCGACCAACGCAATCTGGTCCAATACCAACTTCTATCTCTTCCAGCTGCCAGCCAACTGAGCGGTTTCACCGGCTACCAGCATCGGAACGAGATCATTTACGAGGCCTGCCGTCTCGCGGGCTGTATCTATGGCGTTGGCGTCGTCTTCCCCCTCCCCCCTCAGAGCACCCCACTAGTCAAACTTGCGGGCCTTCTCAGAGGCGTCCTAGAGGTGTCAGACTGCTTGACTGTGTGGGAACAGCCGCATGCTCGCGTCACTCTTCTCTGGGTCCTAACCTTGGGCGGCATCGCGTCAGAGGGCACAGCAGACCGAGAGTGGTACGTGCAGATGCTTATGAAGACGGCACAATATAGTCACATCGCCTGTTGGGCAGACCTTCGGGCAATCGTCATCCTACTACCATGGTACGACGCAGCCTGCGATGATGCGGGCAATAACCTCTGGCTTGAAGTCGAGAGATTGACCGCTCGTCCACCATCAAATTGAATTATCATTTCAAACGTTACCGTCACTACGGATTCAGGAAATCTGGTGCATTTTAGATTGGGGAGCATCGGCTTGGTCTGGTCTGGGGTTTTATCTTTTAAGTTTAGCCGCCCTTTTACCTCTGTCTACTTCTTGCACCAATTATTATAAAAGTTGAGGCGCTATATGACTTATGACAATCACGAAGGTTTCGACGGGAGGAGTACTGGATATGTGGGGAGTTAGGTTAGATATCAATTTTTTGCACACCTTGGATATTATCATGCGTTTCTTTGGGCGATGTTTATATATATTATCAATAGTTTCGGTCTATGTTGCATTGGGAAGGGAATATATATATCCAAAACGATATCAAGTTAATAACTTGATTCGAAAGAGCAAATAGTCAAATGATTTGAGTCTCGTTTACCTGGAAAGGAAAACATGTTCAAAACAATATCAATATTTCAGCTCGGTTGAATACAATACTACATACAATACAATACGTACGGAACAATGACCGTTAACCGTTTTCTCGTTGGCCACATACATACATCTCTACCAAAAAGAAGGAAACGCTAAACTATGCTATCATGCACTGGAGATCCCATACGAGGGTGACTCGGTGTGACGAGCCACGTTAGAAGGAGGCCGGTACAATAACGGCTCCCGCTCCCAATCTCTTGTTGCGATGCCGTCGTCGCCGTTGGGAATGGTCAAACCCCCGTTCTCCAGTACCGGACTCGCGGGGTTCATGCCTGCTTTCCACCAAACGAAACCAACCAAACTAACTCCAACTAGGGAAGTAATGAGGGTAAGGATGAGATTCACCGGAATGGGATTCCGGTGAAATAACTTGAACGTGAGGGCGTCAAGACCTGCTTGCGCGAAATTGCCAAACCCCGATAAGCAGATGATGAGTCCGTAAACCTTGCCGAAGGTCTGGAATCCAAAGACCTTTGCCGCGTAGTCAGATACCGCGGTGTAATAGAATGGGCGGTAGAGGACGAAGATGGCGATGTTGGTGTATCCTGCGTGGATGCTATTTGGGATGCACCCGAGTACACCGATTACTGTTGCGGTTGAGACGAGGACGAGGAGGACGAAAGGTGTGCTTGCGTTGTCTAGGATGGCTCCGATGAACGGTACGGAGACGAGGCCCCCGAGGGGGAGGAAGAAATCGAACACTTCGTTGATCTTGCGGGCTTGTTCGAGGGAACCGAAGAGGAATTCGTACTGTTGGCGGATTGAGGCCACGAAGTAGTTGATTCGGAGCATTTGGAGGACAGTGAAGACTGTGATCAGGATGAACCAGGGGGAGCGAACTTGTTGTAATGCTGAGAACCCGTGCAGTACGCCCCAAACGCCGCCGGTAGTGTTCTGGGGCTTTGTTGGTTGGGCGTCTGGTTCGGTGTTGGTTCTTAGTATGGGTTCTTCCATTCTAGACGCGTGTTCGGGTGCACCATCTGTGAGAAGGTCCTGGATTTTGTTGACGATATCTTGGCGTTGGACGCGACGGTCATTCCGCTGGCGCTCGCCTTCATTCCGGTCTCCAATTCCGTCGTCGACTCTGTCGTGCGCGTCGGCGCTGATTTCAGCTTCTGCTTGCAGGACTAATTCCCCAGCGGTTTTATAAGAAGTGACTGGCATGACGGTAAGCTGTGCAACTAAGATAAATAATGGCACGGTCAGATAGGTTAGAAAGAATCTCCCGGTTGTGAACCGGCCATTTGTGTTTTCGTTAATCAGACGGAAGATTAAGAACAGTGCGCTGGAGGCGTCAAACGCGCCTGTCAGCATGGATAGTATTAGCCCCGAGCGGGTGGGGAATGTATTCGAAAGATGGAATGACGAGATAAAAATGAAGGGTCCTCCCAAAGACAAGAAAAAATACCCAGGGATGTATCCGTCGAAACCGAGGTTGCTAGAGAGCCCAAAAAGTAAAGCGCCTAGAGAAAGGAAAATGCATCCGATAACGCCACACACGCGCGGACCATATTTGTCCAAGATCGTTCCTACTGGGAGGGCAGACACGTTGGTCGCGACAGCAGCGATGGTGAACATCAGATTGAGACTAAGCGTAGCGTTAGATGCAGTCCAAGCAGGATAATTGATTGCGACACACACCGAAGTTCCTGCGGGTAGCATATGTCTAGAGGATCAGCCTCATTCGAGCACATGTCGTGGTAGACGCCTTCTTTGATCAAGACAGGCTTCAGCGCCGCGAAGCCGAACACAGTCCCTGCGGCGAGGAAACAGTAAATTATTGCCACACAGACCTGCACTAGGAAGAAGTTCAGCACCAGATGGGAGTAATTCTGACAGGGCTACCGGCTTACAGATTCGTTTCGTCCGACCAACTTCAAACGCCCCGGTCGTCTCCAGTGGTGACGTCTCTTGTGGTTTCACAACGCCATTTTGTGTTACCCTGTCTTCTCCTTCCACTTCGCCTAGTCGGCCAGCTCTGGATGTCTGAGGAGAAATCCTCGGAAGGGGACTGCGCTCATCCACGCCATCGTCTATGGATGCCTCATTCCAGCCTGGACCAGCATATGGATTGAAATTGAGACGCTGCCTCGAAACGGGAAAGCTGAATGCTGATGGGAACGAGGATGACAGCGTCTCTTCGGGGAGGTCTTGGTATGCTGCATCATCATCTGAACCTACTACTGACGCTTGATCTTGGCGACGAATTGAAGCTGGATTGTGTTCCCATGACTCCAGGTAGGAGACTCGAGGTAAGGACATACTAGAGACAGGCTATGCACGTCAAATCAGACCATCGTTGGGAGCTCTGCCAGAAGAAATACCTGGTATAAATAAGTCCTGTTTTTCTTTCTGATGTATGTTGCTAGAGTTTATTTGCTCTACTTGCTTTTAAAAAAGTAAGGAATGTCGCTCCTTGCAGTATCCAAGCCGCTGCGAGAGAGGGAGAGAAGCACTTCCAAGGTGACAGCTATAGAAAATAACAGAATATCGAAATTAACATATAGAAGAGACTAAATTAAACGTGATTGACTACAGCATAATCCAATGCTGTTCAGAGCCAGAAAGTTGGAAGGGAGGGTCGAAGAAGGCGGTCACGATGATCATATCGATGATGATGATGATGATGATCATCCATGATGTTCAGCTCGACTTCCGAATGGGAGATAGCTTGAGTGTCACCTGAGTGGAGCTTGAACCACGGATGAGACAATTATCCCGTGATCCATGACTAATCACTGAGCCCAACCCTTAGTTACTAGTACATAACTAGTTAGCTACCCATGAGGAGATCCTGACTAATACATGTGCGGTGTGCTTAATAAGGCAGCTATTGTAACACTAACTAGCTAGTTAGTTAGAAATCTATTTTACTGCTACCATGGGCCTTAACCATTCCCGACTGTAGGCCCTGACCCGCCCCAATATTAAAAAGTTATAAAATAGTAGTAAATAGAGTGCTATGATACTAATCAAATAGAGTATATAGAAAGATATATATTTTATGTAGTATTGTATATAGTATTATATGGTTTTTCAATATTTAACAGGTCTGCGGTCGGGAGCGGTCTCGGCCTACAGTCGGGGGTCGTCGGGGATGATTAGGGGATTAAGGCCTATGGTTAGGAGCCGTGGTAGTAGTGATAGTGTAGTGGTAATAGTATAAAATACTAGATCAACGTGTGTAGAGCGTTTAGTAAAGATAGGTCAACATTTATGTACAGAGTCCGATTATCACTGGACCCAGAAACATGTGATGCGGGTGCAACTTTGTCCCCACGTGACTTCCATGGCAAGGCTGTCGTGCCAAGGCCGTGTTAGGTTTTTAGGAACTCTGGCACCCTTCCATTCCACTACCTCTTGGCTCCACACATGGCGATTCCCACGCCTGTGGACCTCTTTGGATTTGGGGCTGAAGGTCTTGTCTTCGCGGTGATTTGCCCGGAAAACTCAGACTAGGTACTCGTACCTACCTATTTTACTATTCCCAAACCATTCCTTTAGTCCGATCCTCACGCACGGGAAGAAACACCACTCAAAGGTGGGCCATCATTCCCTGACTCGTATAGTCCCTAGTGTACCGGCCGCCTTCTAACCAGGGGGCTGGGCCATGAAATGGATCGTCTGTTCTAAATGCCATTAAACAACCGGTTTATGCTATGGCAATGATGCAGTGGGAAGCACACTATAGGAAGGGAACAGCAGCAAATCAAGCCAACATCATTATTAGCCAAGATCTTTGAAGAAATCGCGTGTGTGGCAAGTTGCACTGAGCATACGAGGGGTATGTCTCATCTATGGTCTATGAGCAAACGAACATGTCCGATCATCCCCCTGAATCTTGAAATCAACTTTTGCGAATTCTTCCATTTTTTTCCCTATTTTTTAAACAATGGTATTGTCTGAATCCATACTATCGACAGACCTACGCCGGCTTACTCGCTGCAGATCGTGAAGGTTAAGAATCCACCGACGTTATCTATGCGGAGAATGGCCAAGTGGCCGAAACACGAGTTCCGAACACTCAGGGTCCAACACATGAGGTTATTTGAGCCAATACGGCCGAAAGTCAAAAATAATAAAAAGAAAGCGAAAAAGAGAAGGAAAAGAAAACTGTGGTCCATGCATGTGAGCCTCAGATGGTAACCCGCGACTTCGAACTCGGCCCGCTATGAACACTTGGGACGCTTTCCGTGGAAAGCTGAAGGTTGATTTAAACACTTCTGCAAATTCAGGGCTCCACCCCAAGATATGGTGAGGCTACGGACACCATCCGAAGGACTTTAGAAGTCATGGTGGACAAGGGTCGATGGACGGTGCACGGGGATATCCACCCGAAATAGTTAAGCGTCAATAACCGTTCCAACAACGAGCTTCAAAGGGTCGAAGATTGAATGGACCCACCTCAGAAAGATGACTGCTGTTTAGAAATGCCGAAACGCAGTTCATTAACTTAAATGAAATCCTCCGGCACGCACTGCTTTCCCAGTTTAACCCTGAGGGCGTTTTGCTTTAGGAAAAGATCAGACGCGGGCGTGTCAATTGCCATACACTCGCTGGTGGAAGACTACAAAGGGGCCCGGCTTTTTGGATGCCCAGGTGTGTCGTGGCTGGCCGACCTGGAGAAGACCATGGGGGATTTTGCAAGTCATCCTCGTCACTTGTTCTCAGAGTCCTGGCTTATAGTACGGTTTGTGGGATAGGCCAGCAGCTACAGCACTTTCCACATTTACTCCGATTTTGTGCCAAAGATAGCCTTCTATAACTTCTCTCTGATCCTCCTTGTGTATCAACGTCTGTGTCACTAGTTCTTTTCTTCCCTCACTTTCCTCCTTCCTATCTAGTATGGTGGCCCTGGCCTCCACCCCAGATGAACCGTCGATGCGTTGGGTCTTTCCACTGTTTAAAATTAATTAGAATTTTACTCTTCCGCTCATCGCGATTTCTGTCACTGACGCGGTTAGCTTCACATTAGCGCCTCGTGCTTCTCGTGCTCGTACTGCTGCTTTTCCTCCTTTCCGATTTTCGCTTTATATGACTCGTATCTGTTACCTTCTCCAGCGTTGATGTTCTCCCCTCCTGATTCATGGCCATTGCAGGTATTTAGAGCCGAGAGCCTACCCTGACAAGATCGTGATGAGGGGATGGTGAGTGCACAATCGACTCTACAGACGGTCTTGCTCTTTTTCACCGCGCCAGCCGCTTGTCTAACGCTCGTGTCATCTTCAGTCTTACGTGCCGCCAGCGCCATCTGAAATGTAATCAATCACTAGGCTGACTAAATCCCTACCGGATAAAACCCTAATAGTGGACTATAGGTGACAAGACCGGGGCCGTGTGCTTACGTTGTCAGCGATCGGGACGGCAGTGCATTCCTGCACCATCAAAACCAGAGGAAGTTACCTTCCGACACGGCCAAAATCCCTCTTTGCGACCCAGGGGACCTCCCCGTTATGGGGAGAGCGATCTAGCATTTCCGGATGATCAAATCTGGATTGAAACACCCCCCGAAGGTGCGTGTTGTCTGCACGAGGGTGCTCTGAACTTGGATATCTGCCGGGAAGCAGGCACTAGCTAATCGCAATACAGTTGCCTTTGAAGACGAGACAGAGCGTACAGCTGCCGACTATAACGTTGTTCCGGCAGGGGTATCCTCGTTATATCAGAGAAAACCGTCCGAGAGTCTATCGTCTACTTCCGTATCCACATTACCACCATCAACATCTTCCCTCTTTTCTCCTGCTCTTTCTACGGGGGTTCCAGAGTCAATTCGATCTCCAATTGACTTTCCCTCCACTACAATTAGCCATCTGTTGCCGGCAGAAATTATGGGAGATCGCCAGAAGTTGAGCAACTTCAATGAAGCTTTCCTCCTTCGGCACTTCCGGAGAACCATTGGTGCATGGGTGCTGAACACCTTTAGTGAGTTGGGAACGGGAGCAGATCGCTAACGTGTACTATATCCGCAGCTGGACGTATGCGACCATGAAATGCATTTCTCAGTGGATGCAGTGGAACGAGCGCCTTCATGCTCGCTTCTGCTGTATGCTTGTCTGGCTACGGCCGCCCGTCACCTCTCTCATACGAACAACTCAGTTCCTCCCACCACTGCGGATCAATACCACGAGCAATGCATCGCAATACTTTTGCCAGTTGTGGAAAGTTCCGACTTTAACATAAGGATCGAGATACTCCTCGCTTCGACAGTCATACTACGATTTTTTGAGCAAATTTCATGTGTGTGGAGTGCATCAAAAAGTTCTGATGACTATGGCTTTCACTAATCAATCCCATAGCTCGTACCCCATCACAAGATCTACAACGGCACCTCCTAGCTGGATCTGTATATATTGGCTCTCACCTCGACTGTGCGATTTCTGGTGGCCTTGCAGAAGCTTCATTCTGGGCGTTCGTCACACAGGATGTGCAGTTTGCCTTGGCCTCCCGGAGCGCTCTCCGTTTAACCATCGGCCCGTTTGAAGAAAAGTTACGTCTTGCCTGGGAACACCGTACGGCACAAACCGACCGGGACTGGGCACATCGAGCCTTATGGCTGCTAGCTGAAACGATCAACCACTGCTATGTACCTGTTAACCTCGTTTCCATGGCTGCAAATGCATGTGACGCCCTTAAGAAGAGGATCTGTGACTGGGAGATACAAAAGCCGGAAAGTTTTCGACCATTACATTGCTCTCCTGCCAACTCAAGTATTGGCAGACCCTTCCCTGTTGTGTGGTTCACGAGTGCATCCCATGGTACGCTCAAATGCTCATTTCCCCTGGATATGACTACGGTAATTGCTAACTCCAAGTAGCTACTGCGGTACAACAAATATGCATGGCTAAAGCCCTGATGCATGAGTATGAATTGAGGGCGATGCGTTTCACTCTTAATACGACACAGGATGCTAAAATCATTGAGGTTTGTTGCGAGGCCATTTACAAACGGAACCACTCCACTAACCTTCAGTATAGGACGATCTTGTGAGGAACCTAGGTATTATTATGGGCATTGCCCTCTCGACTGATGATGACCCTCCTTTGCACATTATGGCATGCTACGCGCTTAGTGCTTGTAAGAGCTGCCTTTCCCGCTACCCTGTAGCCCAATTACACCGCAACCCTATCCTTTGAGCGTTGCTGTTCAGCACCTCACCAGCGGTTTGCACACAGTGAGGCCGGTACAGCATACTAACCCACTTCTAGGTGGCTCATGGATTCACGACCCACTAGCTCAAAACTGCCTTTTAGACCTACTTCGAAGGACCGAGGCAGAGAATGGATGGCCATGGGCTTCTCTAGCGCAAAAACTAAACCAAGACTGGCACACCTAAACTGCGGGATAATCCGCTACCGTGGTTCTAACGACGTCGAACTTGGGGTTCCGACAAACACCCTGGATTTTTACTCTTATTTTTTTTGTCTTTATTTTTCTTTATTTTTGCCTGTGCGCATACCATCATAGCCACACTTTTGCCGGTAGACCATCGAGGCAAGATCTACCGACTCCAACGCCTCGGCTGACTACTGCCTGTCGGTCGACTCGACAACCAGCGACCGAACTCACAGACTTAAAGCAAGTAGCTTCAGCCAACTCGGCCGGACTATCACCGTTGCTTGTCCTTCCCCACTCTCATGGAAGCCGTGTGGGCCGTCTCCCATGTGCGATATTCGTTAGACAACCATTCGACCGGCTGAGTCCGCACCTCTCGTGTGGGGCGTTGTTCATTTCCCTTGATTCTCAACTACTAATTGCGCATCTAGCCTGCAACACGGTAGCTTATCTTGGTCAACGAAACGGGCGGGTTAGAAATTGCTGTCCTGTCTGCAAGGCGCTCCTTACGTATACCATTTCCGAAAAGAGCCAATAAATAGAGTCTTATACTAGTCAGTCGACATTTCCTACACGCAGTACCCAATAGATATCCCGTTAGAGCCTCAAAACACCCCACAAGTGCATATAGTCTAACAGGCATTACGAGGCTTTTTCGTCTTCTGCAAGATCAGAAACATCCCCAACACACCTCAAACAGGGTATAACAGTTCATGTATAGCCTTGCCCTAACCTTATTTGATTAGAGAGCCCGCCCCCCTTCACGACTCATGCTCGAACCTAACTATAGTAGCAAGTCTCAATGTCATGTTCTTTACACTTCATAGGGGGTAGAATTAACCTGAAAAGTAGCAGTAACTACACTCCCGTACCATGCTCAACTAATCTGACGACATGCATCAGGCAACTTGGCCCTCCCTCGCCTCCCGAAGGAGCCGTATCATTTTGAGTCGAATATATACAGATACACCCCCTATATCATATGAGAATATCCCAAGGAGGATTCTACACGTGCGACAGAATTTCCAATACCTATCAATATCCTTCAAATATTTGGGTAGGTAGGTAGATAGACATAGATATCCTAAATCCATGGTCCACTTACCCATCATTCACGCCTCTCGATCATTCAGAATCCATTTGCCGACATCCTATAACCAGCAAGACCTTCATAGTCGGAACAAAACATGTTCGTTAGCCTGCATCGGATCTAGATCCGCGTTAACAGTGTACCCAAGCCCTAATTATACTTTGTGTCCCGGTCCCGATATACCTTATTTTACTAACCCTTATCACCGGGTTTTTCCATCAATCTGACGCGTTGTTCGTTTCACTTACCGAGTTTAAGTTTGCTCTATAGCATACCTTATATAAGGAGATACATTAGCATCCCAATTTATGGGACTCGGGTACATTCACCCGGACTTAGTACACACATCTGTAGGTATTGTATAAGAACGGAGTATATGCACTCACTCAAAACTCCAATCCATCCCACTCACCTACCCAGAAAATCGTAGTAATTATGGAGTCCTGTACTGTCCATACCGTAACCGCCGCACCCTGCCAGTGGAAGAAATTTTTTTTTTTTTTCACTCTGTAAAAGATAAAAAGTATTAACCCATCCCACACTCCAACTGCTGGTTCTTCAGGGTACGAATTATAGGAGTACACCCCCCGCGCGCCTAGGGCTAGGGATTTGGTATTGCAGAGAGTTGAAATTTTATGAATTAAAAAACGCGTCTTGAAAGGCTGTTACTTAGAAAAACGGTGACAAATTAAGCGAGATCACGTATAATTCGTAATTTGAATTAAAAAAAGGCGTATGAATCCCGATTCATGAAATTTAATCTTAAGAATTGAAATTCCCCAGCCCTACACGCGCCATTCCCTCCGTCCGCAAAAGGGCAATTTCGACCGATCGAGCTTTAACTTTCCTACCGTATTCCGAAGTAGTTGATTTCGATACCTGAATGGGGTTTTCCCCAAAGGGTTCGCGAGACTACGCCGTGCGTGCTACTACGACTCGCTTTTCAGTAATTTAGTTACCGCTACAATTTAATGTAGATTGCTATATGCAATTTAGATGAAAATATATTGCTCTCAGGGTCCCGCTGGCATGGGTAGGAATTCGAAGGTTTAAAGTGCGCTTGATTTTCAGAAATTTAAAAAATAATCTTAATTTGCTTTAGACTAGTGCAATATTGCTACGTATATTGCTATATGATATTATATTATATTCTTCGTTATTTGGAATCTTGATTATTACTTGCTGGTCCGCTGCTTCTGAGAGGACTATCTTATTTCTCTTATGTCCCCATTATTATTTATAGTAGTAGTCGTCTTAGCATTATTTTTCTAATTGTTGTTATTTTTTCTTTTAATTTAGTATTGCTGTTATTTTTCCTTCAGTATTCTGCTTACTTATTCAGGTTGATTTTCTTCCCTTGGTTGGTGGGAAAATGGGTTAAGGTTTTGTGGCTACGTGTGGCCCTAATTCAAGGCCTGTGGTGTATTTTAAGGATTTAGGTTTGTTTCTTTGCTTTTTCTTTGGTATAGGTTTTTTTGCTTCACACCTCTGAAACTGGGTTGATTGGTTGGGAATTGTAGTGTAGGTTTCTCTGTCTGGGGAAGTTTTGCCCCCATTTGGTTTTTTTTTTTTTTTTTTCCCTTTTTTCTTTTCTTTTTTCTTTCGAATTTGGATTCTTAGATTTTTACGCCGATGCAGTCTATTAGTTGGCTAGTGGAGGTTATACTTTAGACGGTGTTGTTTAATATAAAGCAAGGCGATGTGCATGCTTGACCATTTGATTCTTTTGTATATGTTTATTTATACTGATTTAGACTGGAAGAGGGGTATGGGGTACTTATGTACAATTTCAAGGGTGATCACTTATTCACTTGAGATTCTCGATTTATGTACAACCAATCAACTATCCAACCAACGCCATATGCCTGAGAACAGATCATTGTGAAAAGACAGCTAATGCCGCTTACACAACAAGCTATAGAGGGGTGTATACAACCAAAAAGGATGGAAATAAGATACATGAAGAGATGGGTGGGTGTTACAGATACAACCACACTAATAAAACCCAGTCCCCGTCCCCGTTCCCTCAGTTGGCAGAGGCAGATTGAAGAACCCGTCTCCCAACATATTTTCCAGCGCGAGCAAGTTCTCCGGCTCAAATCCCACCTGCATCCCTAGCTCCGGCACGAAGAACCCTTGTACAGGCCAAGGCAAGGCAATGCTACTGTTTGCCGTCGGATCCGGGTATCCAGAGGTGGGGATATCTTGGTAGTTGGAAGTGAGAGGAGGGTAGAATTGCCGGGCGGGAGGTGGTGGGTATTGGCTCCAGGGGTCGGACTCGCCGGTGGCTGGAGCGGGAGTTGGGCCCAGGGAGGACTGAGCTTGGGAGACAAGATCGGAGGAGGGAGTTTGGCTGATGGGTTCTGACGTTTGGGTGGTGTAGCCTGCGGTTCGTGTTTGGTATGGGCCCTGGCCTGGGCTCGGGCGGTTCTGCGGCTCACCCATGGCTACTTCGCTCAAAAGGTGGAGCGGAGTGGTGGCCGTTTTCTTTTGGGAATGTCAACCATGGATCGGACGATTTGACAGGGGAAATATGGAAAAGACATGTGAACAATCTCACCTGTTGGTATCTCTCCTCGTCCGGTTGCGGACAATCATAAGTATTCGTTGGGCGTAACCCGCCACCGAATGCGTCTCTCAAGGCCAATCCGTGGTCCTTGCGTTTCATAAACCAGCTCCGAAGCATGGCCAATACCACTGAAAATTTCGCTGGGGTCCGGCCTCCAGCCTGTTCACCTGCTCTGGTATAGTGGTCGATCACTTTGTCAAGGTAATATTCCGCTTTCAAGCTTGGAGTATCGATCAGCTGTCCGATGCGGGTCTCCGGGGCGGACACAATGGAATAAAGCTTGATTAAAGCGACGACAGTGAAGGACGTTCGAGCGAGGGCAAAAACCGGCAGCGAGATGAGATCTTTGATGTCGATGGCGCAAATTGTGTCTATAGCTTGATGAATTGAAGTAAGACAGGTACTTAGGGAACTCATGTGGGCTGCACTGGTCGGGCTGGAATGGCCGTCGCCTGGCGTCTTCTGCTCCTCGCTGTAGTCTATGTGCATAGCCCCCTCATGCAGGTAGAGATGGGTGATATATTCAGCTTGCATAAATATAGCTGGTACCTCGTTAGTAGAGGAAGTAGAAAGAGATTGACACTCCAACTTACGAGAATCTCCCGGTCTTCGTTCCCGTCTGAGCTGTTCCAGTTGCTTTTCAAACACTTTGAGGGTGTATTGAACCTTGGGCTCTGAGAAAGCAACGATAGAACCTGTATCGTCCGGGGAAAACTGCTGATGAATCTCCTCGATGATGTGTACGAGCTTTGCCCATTGGATCATCACTCTATCCGATGGTAAGGTGTCGGGCGACGTCTCCAGTATCTCAATACACTCGTCCATGTACGGAGTCCAGCGTACGAGGAGAGTACGTCTCAAAGAGGCGGCAACCCTATAGAGGTCAAAAGCTGTTATCACATCTAACACAACGGAAGATACGTACTGTACAGCCAAGAAATAACAACCCAACCACGCCCGTCTAGCTTCTGCTGAATCGGGGTCCTGCGAAGGTGACTTTTTCAATATAAGGTCCTTGACCAAGTTCCACGGACGACTTTTTGGCATCGGTCTTCGGTACATCCCAATATCCATAGCCAACGACACAGCCATATGGCTCAACTGATAGAATTTGAGCTCTTCAAAGTGGTCTGGCGGTGTGTACCAGTTGCAAGTCACTAGGATTGCCTGGACCAGGTCTAGTGATTTTTCACCCTTGACAACGATGCGTTCCGCGATCACTTTATAGAAGTCATCTACAAGTGGGAGCTGTAGCTCTGGCTGAATGGTCCCAACCGCCGTGGAGACGATTGCATGGAGCAGAATTGGTTTAGTCGTCCGAATATCTTCCATTTTGGTGCCTGGAGGAAAGACCACCGTCGGGATGTGAGGTGCCATATGTTCGACGTATCTGTTGAAAGCTTCCGATGCCACTGCCACGCTCACAAGCCCTCGGTCAATCAAATCGACAGGCTCGTTAGCCGCATCTGGCTTGGGCGCCGTGCCACGCGAGCCAGAGCCTGGACCACTCTGCCACTGCCTAGACGTATTATCTAAGATGTGATCTGTACCAGGGCTTGAAGCGCGATTGATCGGAGGTCCCACAAGGCCACTCTCCCTGGAATCCTTGATCTCCCCACTATGTCGCCTTTTATTCCCTGCCAAACCATTGGGAGAACTCATGGTTGCAGAGCCAGTTGTCAACTGGCTCTGCGAAGCGCCGTGGGTTGGCCCCAGCCATCGCCTTCCAGTCTGTTCCTCGCGCGCCGGGGCCTGGTGTCCAGCCTGGAGAGTCGAACCATTGCCCTGGGAGGCTTGTAAGCTTGCCGTCAGCGCGTCAATCTTCCTCTCTAACTCCGCGACACGACTGTCCGTCTTCTTTTGGCGCCTGCGCGTTGGGACCGTAACGACACAGGGCCTGCCTGCCTTCGCACACCGTTTACATGAAGCGTTCGGGTTACTAATATCGGGTTCGCACCGGACTTTCAAGGATCGACACGATTCACAAGCGCGTGGTCGCTTCAGCTCGGAATAAGGATCATTGGGGTCTGTCGTGTCAAATCTATGCGCACCACCGGGTATCTCTCCGGGGCTCGCTTGGTACAAGGCATGAGTGGGTTGAGACTGTGAAGCTGGGGCGCCGTAATAGCTGGGACCGCTGGAGGTTGTCGTCGCAGACTGCAACTGTTCACTCGGGGCAAGATGAGAAGGGGGATCAGGATAGTCACTCGTCGGATGAATGGAGGATGTAGTGGTAGCAGTTGGTCGAGTGACAAGAGCCGGGAGGTACGAGTGGCTTGGTTCTGCGCCCTCTGGAGGGCTATTATCGCTGCCCGGACGCAGGCGCGGATCGATCTCCATCAGTTGCGGGGGCTGAAGTGGATATGACACCATCAGCATTTAAGTCTTTCCACCGTGAGGACATGATGGCGAGGCGTCCGATCGGGATTATTTCTGAATGTTGCCGCGGGTTTCGAAGGGAACACAAAGATCCCAGAGTAGACCAAGCAAAACAGAAAGTTCTTTCGCTTACCTGAGAGCCGTTAGACCATGGAACACACGTTTCTGTCTGTTGATGGAGCTGGCATGCAGTCGGCAGAGTCGGCGGCCGATGACCGACAGCGAAACAGCTGATCTACGGTACTAGTCCGTTTTGGGGTGTCGTAGGACTATGCCCCTTTCGGATAGACACCAATGGAGCATATCCAATTATCCATAATGCAGTCCAATTGCCGCAATACAATAGCACATCTACCTAAAAAAGAATACAATTGACTGGGTACTGATCAATATGACCACATAAATATAGACGTATCGAACTCAGATGATGACAAGTGGTGTCCAAGCACCCCTATAACGCAAAACGCCGCCCGCAGATTCCCAACAAAGGAGATAGCTATGAACGCCCGCTCAAACGGTTGTGACAATAATATCCACCATGGAAGCCAACGCCACACGGCCGATTTAAGACAATGAGAAGAGAATGACCCAAAAACTAGGAAATATGAAAGGACTGAAAGACAACACCTATACAAAATCGTTCAAGATACTTTGTGCACAGGGCACTCTTTCTTCCGCTCAAACCATTCCACAACGCATCGTTTGTGAAATTTGCAGAGACATTCCAGTCGTACCAATGGCTGGCCAACTTCATACTCCTCCATACAGATGGTGCATTCCTGCGAGCCGCCATCTTGTCCGAGGCAATCCTTTTCCGTGGCAATATAGGTGAGCATCCGTACAGGGACCGAAGGTTGCGCCACTGGACTACTGTTGTGAGAGGATGACCGCCCCCGTGGTCCATGGCTTTCGATACACTGTCTGACATGGGCCTCCCGGGAATCTTCACTCCCGTTGTCTCCTAATGGCGGAAGGATATGGTCACAGATGGGGCAGAGATCTCGTTCGTCCACACGATCTCGCGGGCTAGAAGTAGAAAAGCGTACCTCTTGGCTGGCAGAAGTAGCAAATGACGGCCCAGCTGATAACATAGCGCTGCCTGGCGCTAGAGGAAGTGGTCGCCCAGATGTAATGCCCATTGCCGGACTGAAGCGAGCTGCCGACAAGGATCCGTACTCTATTGGTCTTTCTTGAAAGCGCGAGCCCAAAGAGCCTCCAAACCCACTGTAGAAATGATAATCGCTTGACCCCACTGCCCTGCGAGCTGGTCGAGCGGAGAAATTGTCAGGCTAAAATGAGGTACTTTTGGTCAGTCAATGCTTCTTCCCTACATAAAGGGAAACTCACAATTGCAGCGTAAGGGGGATGCTGCGTCGGCGACGACAGGGAATGGTAAGATCTGTGTCCAGTTTGGTTATGCGAGGCACTGTGAGCCCTCCGTATACAGCCTGCACCTGACTGAGGCTCGCCGGGAGCCCGAAAAGCTGTATACCCACGTGGTGGTTCTGGATTAGGGTCCGGAACACAGGGGTTACATAGGCGCACCTCCTCCCCGCCTCCAAGAGCCGGATTAAGGGCAGTAGGAGACTGGGCTGAACCGTTTCCTTCTATATCAATCACCGGGGCCACACGTGGTGGTATTAGGGTAGATGCGCGGGAACGATTGCCTTCCGGGGGGTGGACAATGAATTGCCTCGGAATTGTTATCCGGTGAGGTGAGCATGACGCACAGACGACCCGCCCACATTTACGACAGTGGTGTTTCCTATACCAGAAACTGAAGGCTGTCCCACAGATCGGACAGTTGGTCACCTCCACATCAGGCTGCCACCGCGGCCGTGTATACTCCAGATAGTCACTTCCGGCTCGTGACCACGAGCTCCGACGGTCATTCGTCCTATGGAGTCGCGGGTCCGGGGGCGACGATGACAAGTCAATAGGCGTAGCGTATGACGTACCGGCGGTATAATTCTCTAGTCGCCTCGGCGACGCAGTATTTGGGGTAGACCTGCTATCCGTCTCTGCCGTAATCCGTGATCCAGGTTCCATCACACTCCCGGATACTGACTGTCTTGACCATACATCGCCCTCCGCACTAACCAATCTTCTCTTCCGATCCGAGCCAGTCACCGTAGACCGTCTCCTTCCAGTGCGTCTATCAAAAGCAGGGCCAGCCTCGCTTGTCATGGTATTATCCGATCTTGCATGGGTTCTGGAACCAACAAGATGTCCCGGGGCGGAATATGCGGTAGAAGCAGCCACTGATGTAGAGGAAGCCGGGACCAAACTTGACGACGAGGACGACATCAACCAAGGGTATTGAGGAAGTAAAGAATTCAACGCTGAATGTTTTGCTATCCCTGGAGTAATCAACCTCCGCCGTTTGGATGACGGGCCGTCATGGACTGAGTGGCGCGACGATTCCAGGGCGGAGAACACGAGGTACAGTAGAAGAGGAATGCGAACACTGGAAAGACGATTCCAGATTTAGAAATGAAAACTTTCAGACAAAAATCTGACGGTCAGTTTCGTTTAGAAAAGGAAAAAGATGAGATAAAAGGAAAAGGAATAGAAATGAGAGGCAGACCAGGGAATGCGAGAGAAAACTGCTCGCAACAAAGGGCTTATCAGTAAGTACAATTCAGGGCGGGGAGGAGACCGAGAGAGTTTCCCTCGATGGCAAATCAGTAGAAAGCAAAAGGTAGTGACTCGAGGTCGGTGTCTCGTGACACCACGAACCCAGACGCTAGAGAAAAATGAAGGATCAATTCTGATGTCAATCAGATGTAGTTGGGAAAACGAGAACAATACAGAAGAAAAAGAAAAGATAAAAGAGAGGGCAAAAAAAGGAATCAAACAGAGAACTCAAGGTTATTTGTGAACGCAAGTGTGCCTTACGACCATTGCCTCCTATTCGCCGCGGGGCAACAAAAAATTGGCGGTCCAAAATTTAAGGCACCAACAGCCATGAGATTTCCGCACCGCGTGATCTCCGTAAGAAATCAGGTGCAGAGAGAAACTATACTGACCTTTTCAGCAGCAAGTGTCAGTCGGGCCTTCTTCCATCTCTGGCCCCACAAGACTTTGCCTGCCGGTCCCCGAGAAATTGTAGAGGGATTACGGTTGTCTGTGCAAATCTAATTGTTTAGATATTCAGATACGTTGGGGAAACTCTGATACCGTAGCATTCACCACTTCGACTCCATACAAGTCCATATGGTCTCTAGATTCTGCATTATTTAACTAGAGGTGAGTAAATATCCATTGTTTCAGTCGAACCGATTAACCCTAGTCTCACGGTAGGTTAAAGGAACTATTCCCGAATGCTTCATACATGAAATGAACGCTCCAAAATATACAAGATGCAGGGTCCTCCAGAATTAGAAGGCCTTCCCCCATCGCGATTAGCTGTTCTTACAGGCAAGATTGCCGTCAGATTAAAAGTAGATAGAAAATAAAGAAAAGTAGACCAGCAGGTATCTTTGCAGGCCCCGGATGTATAAGTAACGGAGATCCAAATGTATATCAGAACGCCAGGTACAATTCTTTTTCCGACGACACAAAACGAAGAAAGAAAAAGGAAATTCGTCACCTTGTTATCAAGTACAAATAGAGCAGCGGAAGATAGAGCACGCTGTTAGATCGATTCGATGGACTTATTGGTAGGATCGAAGTGCACCGGGGTGCACTTTGTGTTATGCTTCAGGATTGAGCACAGGGATTAGTATTTCCCTTCGTGGTGATGCGGTTCATCTACGAGCTCCGCGGCACTCCCGGTAAAGGTCGGTTCATCCGGGCTGGCTTCATGGATATAGTCTCGGGTGCGATGCTGAGCGACGTATCCCACGCTCGAGGGCCGTTCGGTGCGGTTCCCGCCATGCCCGTGCCGTCGGCTTGAGGAAGTTGATGGTGTGGTTGAAGCAATAGAGAGGTTGCGATCCCGCGAGGGCGAACTGGCGGCACTAAACGGTAGACGTCCTGTCCCAGATGAAGAAGGATGCAGTTGACCCGACGGGTAGTGAGACTCGTCCAAAACAGCTTTCGTCACGACCGGGAGAGACTTGTGAGACATAGCCTCATCATCTGGGGTTGGCGTACGGACGTCATGTCTAGGAGTTAGAGGAGCCTCCGGGACTCCTGAAGGTGCATGTGAGCTACGCTGAGAACCCACGCGACTGGGCAGCTCGATAGCACCACCAGACTCAACTTGTGGTAAGCTCATCAGCGCCTCGCCGATGCGATTGTTATCCTCGCCGTCTGTGTCTTGATACGATAGATCGCTATCAGAGACCCGACGGCTGTGTCCCGCGATGCCTTGTTCATCGGGTTCATCCGTGTATGGTTCATGGACATCGTCTCCTTCCGGAATGAGACCGGGAGGCGGCGCTCGCGCGCTACGGACGACTTCAAAACCTTTGCCGCTCTCCTTAGTCTTTCCTCGGAACAGATTCCGGAAGAAGCCGGTAGCGGATGATACGGGACCGGTAGGGTCAGCTGGCCCGGTCTTCAGTTTACGCGTGCCGCTTTGTGACAGCGGTGGGCCCCGAACTCGGTAATAGAAATCGACCTCGCGAACGGCATAGTCTTTGCGAGATTGTCGGGGATCATCCAGATCAAGATCGTCCTTCGGTGCAGGGATGTAAGCTGGGATAGGTGTACCCCGTCCAGATATAGGACCTTCAATTATATCATCGTCGGCATCACTACCTGCCCTGTGTCGACCACCTGCTCTACCTTTTTCGCCTGTGCCCCCCGTGTCCACTCGCTTATTCCGAGGCCTTGGGGGTCGGTAATACGGGTCGTTTGCTTGCATGGCAAAAAGTGGGCCACTTTTTGGAGAGTTGCTTCCTGTTGTTTGGTAGCCTGCACCATGGAAAGTCGGATTACTGCCAGGTGTGGTGGGCGTAAATAGACCACTGCTATTGGCCCGACTATGCGTACCTCCATGGGCACTGCCGGACTCGTAGAAGGCACTGGTCCTGGGCTCGCTTGCGGCGGCCCGGTTCAATAGCAATGCCGAACTGCCTGAGAGGCTTCTAGGCCGTGACCCGTCAAATTGAGAGGAAAGTCGCTCGTCGGTATGTGCTAGCATCGCAGCCTCGGAGCCCATGCTTTGCCGAGTTCCAACACTTCGTCTTGGTGTACGCCGTGAGAGTTGCCGCATACCGAAAACCTAGGACTGTTGTTAGCCAATAACCAAGCCGAGCAGAGTTGGTAGCCAGAGGGGGGAAGACATCTGAACAAATACGAACCTTGACAAGGCCACCACGTGTAACACCACCTTCGTAGCCACCAGCACCCGCTAGTCGGGCTATGACTTCAACCAATGTCTGGAGGGCGTTCAAGAAGAACCCAAAAACTAGGACAAGGGCATGTAAGAAGAGGATAACGTAGCCAATCCAGCCTCTGGCAGCCTGCGAAACTCCCAAGGACGGAACAAAAACAACGCTTAGCAGGATTGTGAGAAACCGAACGATAGAGAAACAGGCGTGGTAAAGGTTCATGGAGGTTGGGGAAGGGAAGGGGCGGAAAGCAACTAGTGTCAAAATCGCAACGACTTCGCAGATCGCCAGAAGAACTATCTGAGCGATCCCAGATGGTTGCAGCGCACCGATGGCGACACCGCGAGCAAACGATAGGAAGAGAGACACCACAGTAAAAGCGGCCGCATCATCGCAGAATGTGTTGTAAAGTGGACCATACAACAACACAGTCGGTAGATCATCGAAGAGGTAAGACTTGGGACGGGTCGTCGCGATCAACCGAATGACCCAAATGGCAAAGGCTAACATGATGAGAATGACCACGACAGCGAGAGCAACGCAGTATGCTGGAGACTGCCCCGCAATTACTAGTTGGAAAAAAGAGAGTGAGATGAGCGGCAGAAATAGATAATTGCAGACAATACGAATGACATTGCCGACCGTAAATGGCATATTTTTTGAGCGAAGGTCCTCTTCCGAATTGTGCGAAAATTCACGATGAAGCCAACGAAATGCGAACGAAAGTTGAATGAGGAGGGTAACCGCCACGACGACCGCAAGTAACCATATCATCATGCCTGGCCAGATGTCGCGCGCCGATTCCATGCCAACATACTGTTGCAGTGCGTCCAACCCATAAGTGCCGTTCACTGTGTAGACACCGTCCTGGACAGGGTTTGTCTCATTTCCAGGGCTCAGGAAACTTTGGTTAAACATAAGAGTTGACCAGGCCACTTGACTAACCACCGGTTGATAATAACCGGGGTAGTTCAGTGACAATGCGCCTGTCAGTACCGCGAATTGCATGTATTGTAGACAGTCTCCAAACCCAGGCGTCACCAGCCGGAGAACATCCTCATCACGACCATAATTACTTGTCCAGTGGAAAGGATTTGTTGTGCCCCATGGGCTGTAAATTGCGGCGGTTACAGTCGCGAATCCTACGAGTATCAGAATGACAAGAGGAACATAAGCTAAAGCACTCCTCAAAGCCGATCCAAGATCAGGCGTGATGTCGACAGATATACATCCTAGCTCCGTAGCCGCTGCATTGCCGGACTTAAGTAGGAGGGTTGACGACAAGGTCGACATGCGGTAAGACGAAAGCATGTCATGCTGGACAGAAAAAGCACGTAAAGACGACAAGTCGCTCCTAAGACCATTTAAGACATCCAGTTAGCCAAGGAATATAGTGCCAGAAAATGATCAAGCTCGAGGACTCACGCATTGGCGTAAAAGACAGGGCCCAGCGGACACTCTCCTTGGGTAAGCGAGTCACAGAACTTGGCTGCACCTCTGTAAGGGGAGAAGCTAACAACATCAACCGTGGTTAAGAGGGTGCTCCATTTGTAGTTGGCCTGGTCCAAATTCACGATCTTCCCCACCGTTGCGTTCGGGTTCGTCCATTGCGGATCATCAGGAGATGGATAGGATGTCGACTGATCGGCGGTCCCAGAAACGTTTCCATATACGGTGATATTCAAATTATGAAGCGAATTGTTCAGATCGAATACCACGGTCACGTCAAGCGGTACGAACTGGAGTTTCTTTGGATTCGATGCGATGGTGGGCGCTGGTAAGCAATTGTCGAATTTTACCAGAGCAGCGGAGGCCGGGGACACAAGGGTCACCAACAACAGCATCAATGTCCACGCCATTCCCCTGTTCAGGGATCGACTCCAGCATCGTCGCGGCTGTCGCAAGCTATCCGATCCATTTCGAGAAGAAGGTGATGACTGATTGTCTCCTGACATCCGGGGAGCGCGTCGGTGCGAAGATAGCGAAGGGACCCGTATATCATGCCATCTCGCGGGGTGCTCTATACCCATCACGAACGTCTGGTGTCAGTAGGATGACCTCCTTGGGGAGGTCAGCCCCCTCGTAGACGATTTAATCCACGTTGTCCAACCAAACTCTGAGGGTGTCTGAAGCTACAAGCGTCTGCCTAATCAGCCGCAAGCCCCCAGGTCAACAGAGCGAGCGAGATCGGTCCGAGGGGTGAAGGGTGTGTGCCGGAAGGGTGGCGAGATAAGGAACCGCGATCAGGAGGCTGAATGAGAATGGGAGTAAAACTGCTACTCCTCTATCTGCCCCGGAATGGAATTGTAGGGGATGCGGACCATAACTCCGGGAGTTGGCGGCGGGGAAGGGATTTGCAGGTCCAAGAAGCGTAGCAACAGAGGTAAACACTGAAAGGGATCCCGCCAGAAAATTGACCGTAAGGAGGACCCTTCGGGGAAATTTTCTCTTTTTTCTTCTTAGTATTTTGTCTTTTCTTCCTCACACAGAAGAGCGCATAAGAGCAGACACTAAGCGCAAAAATAATAATATTATTATTATTAAAAAAGGGAAAAAAAAAGAAAAAAAAAAAAAAAAAAAAGACAAAAACAGGCAATGATTGGAATATGAACGCTAAAAAGCTTTCCATTCGAATAGAACCGAAAACCGTCTTGCCCGCTGACGGGACTGCGCCATGTTTGTTCCCTTTGCTTCAAAGCCCAATCAATGGATTGGGTGGTGTGGCTTTGATGCTAAACTTGGAAACCACTAAACATCAGTGGTCGGAGAGCTCCAAAAACCCACCCACACCACCAAAACAACAACACATCCTCACCACCCAACGGTCGTATAAGTCTCTTTTCAGCCCACTCGTGTCTCAGCCATGTCACTATTATTATATCAATCTGAGTTCATATGATAGTGATTAATTACTACTATTCGTATTCAATACAATCATGTCCATGGCCATGATCATGATTTCATTCACGAAGAAAATTAAATCTGACTGGAATTAATTCGGCAATCAGTTACAATCAACAATCTGTTTCACAGGAACCTCAGGATCAGTCGATGCAGGCGATTGGACTCCCACCAACCACGACGATCAGAATTGAGCGGTTCTGCGCCCTCGTATGGAGACCTATACGGAGCCCACTGACTAGTCTACTTAGTGCTCACAGTAGAAACTCCATCCAAGAACAGAGGATAGGATAGTCTCTATCTAGTCGCTATCCTAAAAATCCATGGATGCGTCAAAGATGATCCTGTAAACTATAAGTGGTCTTTTGTTTGAGACGCAGACACCAAATTGCCTATTGGTTGTTGTTTCTCGTGTTTCTGCGTCGTGTATGACTTTGCATTGGTGATAATAATCTTGAAGTGTAGTTGAAGGTTGCATAAGATGCATAAGGTGAGTCTGTCGAGATCGTATTCTTCAAGAACAAAGACCTTGCTGTGCTACCCTGTCAGAACTAGACTTCTACTGGAATACAATGGGGCACAGTATTGCTTATGTGGATATGTCTATCGGATACGGAACCCGTACTACATACGAGCGAGAAGGCTTCTTAAGATTCTTTGAAACTGGTTGTAGATTCTCGCACCGCAAGGTACGTAGGGATCCGACATATGTACAGAGTAAACCTGGCTGTGTTCGGATTGACTTTCAAGTCCTGATCGAAAGAAAGGCGCATTACACATGTCAAATCACAAGTTGTATCCAATGCGTAAAAAATATATAATAAATATGCTGCCAATTACAACAAGCAATGTAGACTACCCTCCCATGTCACTGAGAAAATCAATATTAGTAGTTCTCTGTAGTTAAGATGCTAAGTCGCTGATTGATAGTGATTGGTGTTTAGTTGTCTAAGCATTGATAATCAGCCGTGTGATCCAAGGAACTAACATTTGGGGGGAGCAGATCGACTCTCGATGCCCAATCGTGTCCCCTTGCATTAGGTTGCATATGAAATAATGCTATTTTGCATATAGAGTACGAACCATCGCCGATACTGTCCGTATATCTCAAAATTTTCGTCAGAAATTTTTTATGAGGACAATGTCTGTTAGTAGGGAAATTTTTCTCTTCTTTCAAGAGGGTCAGAATGTCGTTGCCTACTACGTATGCCCGTGCCTCTGTTAGCAATCTAGCGCCCACCGTGGGACACGACGGAGGAAGGTATAAGCGGGACAACAATACTGATATTCGAACATGATATATATATGAGTTGGCTCTCAGAAATTTGTAGCGACCAGAGGAATACGTATGTATGTACGTACACACCTTGGAATGTGGATTGGAACTCAGCTACTAGTGTTCGCTGTTATTTCTTATCGCAAGGCAAGGGCATATTACTACGCGATGGCTGGTGTGTCTCTATCCACTGATCACCTGATCAATTACCGTCAATTGAAAGGAAAGGAAAGTAAAATAGAAATACATGTAGCATACACTTGAACTAACCGCGACAAGGGAGGTAAATAGTTGGACAGTCAGAGTTCGAAAAGTTCATTAATTCACTCCTTACCTACCCTAAGAGACTAAACTCTATTCAAAGCTCCAATGACAGGTGGATTACTATTCTGTCATTCGAAACTATGTGGCAAAGGCCTAGAGAATGCGCCGGGGATGGATGGAATAGGAAAGCCGTGGTTACTAACGGTCATCTACCACTCTTGGCGCATTTGATATTGGTTCCTTTGGGAAATTGGGCACTGGACAAAATACCTTCTCCGGCGTTTGGTCGACTGTGTGGCAGGGCTCTTGATATTGTAACCACAGGGACACTGCCGTCGGTAAGGGATGGACCATAGCTTCTTCGGGATCGAATATTCTTCGATTACATGATCACGGAGCTTCGCCCGTAAGAACTGCTCCGAAGAAAGACGATTGAATTACCACATAATATAAAACTTTGTGGGGATTCTTTGTGTATAAAATTGCTCACCTTGTAACTATGAAAGGAGAATGTTTCTCCTTGATTTGAGCCAGAATTCATGATATTGTATGGGACAAGGTCTCTGCCAAGCTTCGGCTGTCACCCATCAGAATATCTGCCCTGTTTCAGGTTTCACTCAATGCCCGATAAGTCGGTAAATGAGGTTTCAGATGCACCGGCATCAAAGTGAGCCCGAATGATTTCTAGATGTCTGTGGCTGAAGCTGAAAATGTGGCAATTTCCCGATAGTAAGACATTGTTAAGATGAAGCGATGGGATTATAACTCGGATATTAAGCACAGGGAAGGGAAACAGGAAAGGAATCCAGACGACAGTATTTTGTCACCGTGTGGGATGGAGGATCACAATCACGGATTGATTAAGCTCACGAAGCTTTCTTCCCGCTCTATGTAGTATCTCCATCCTATGCTAATCAGTGGATTGTATATCCGTCCCGAGTTATTGTGATGTGACAGAGGCCTTTGTTTTATTTGCGAAGAGCAGGAAGGAATCTCAAAAATAAGCGAACATCAACGTGGCGGCAGGAAGCGTCTGAATTGCAACATTGTCCGTGGTGCCCACTAAGGACAACACCCCCCCCTCCCCCAAAAAACGATCTTCCTCGGCCCTAGGCATCCATATTTAAGAAAAACAGAGGAGCCATTACATACCGGGCGAGCTTGCATTGCGAGAGTTTCATTAATCCCTAAGATATTCCAACCTTCTTATGTATTATATATTATTAAGGACAATAGTGACTGGGATGAACTTAATTGCGCATACAAATCACTCACCCATAGTCCCAATTTCCTGACTAAGTAGTAGATATACTCTCAGTAGTAACCCCTCGCATGGGCGCTTCGGCCCAAGGTTTACAAGCGGCTTTGGGGTCGTCAGCGGTCCCACTGGGCCAGCAGCAATCCCGACCCAAAATAGTAAAGGGCGATGCGGGGCCTGGCTCAGACGGGACTAGTTCTGTTTCATGATGAGGGCCTGTGAAGTTCAGGAGGGGGTGAGTGGAACTGTTTCATGATTGGTCCAGAGACGGCTGAATTGTTATTGAAATAGGTTCCCAGTTATGTTTCCTTTTTTCCAAGTTGATAAAGCGGCAGGGGTTTGGTTTGCGCTGGTCCTATTAATGGCGGTCGATACCATTCTTGTCTGGATAGGTTTCTCCCTATGGCCTAGTCTAATCTAGTCGCACGAGTTCATAGGTAGGGGTTTCACTTGCCGCTCGTGTATGGCCAATGTGGAGAGATAAAGGATCTAACTACGAGATACTAAATGTGCTTGGAAGTTGGAACACATTGACCTTCCCAAATTGTTGAGGAGGCTGGGAGGATCGACTACTGAGACATGAATATCTGGCAGCTTTTCGAAGAGGCGGTGCAGGTTCCTGAGCATTTGGAAAAAATAAAAATAAAATAATAAAGGGAGGTGTTGGTAGGTCCAGAGTTCCTACCTTTGAGAGTGTACAGGATGTATGTAGGTAACCTATAGTACTCACTGTACTCTACACTGCTGTGTTGTGACAGTGTACGAAGTAATATATTCTTCTTTCTTCACCCCAGAGGGAAACCCACGCGATTGACATTCTGCACTGGACACATTTCCTCTCCCACAAATGTTACTTACCTATCAATTAGATATCGAACTCACTAGTGTAAGACATTATTCAGTCACATGAACTAAGTTTCCATCATCAAGGGACCATTGTGCGAAGAATGATAAGGCTAAGCCATTATGGTCACTAACAGGCAATTTAGTGAGGACCGTCGGGTAGGATGTGAATGGTTGGAGAAATAGGAAGACTGGAGGGGGAGCTAAAGGGCAAACTTCCATTGGCATTCAACTTTGTAAAGTTACCTGATTTGCGGAGAAGTAGCCCAAGGGCCTTAGGCCATTAAATTCCATTTGGTATCTTAGTTACCCGTTCATTATTACAGCAAGTTACCCGCCTTTCGGTCGGCGACAACAGTTTAATAGCACGGAGTCGTACCATGTCCACTCTCTCTTGCGCGGTCTTTTTCTTTTGATTCTTTCCTCTCCTTTCTTTGTTTTCCTGGTCCTTCATCTTCTTCCTGGGGATTTGACATTCTCCCTTCTTATCAATTATCACTTCACACTGTACAGACAGAAAGAACTAAGCGCTGCTGGCTCAGCTTGATAGCCCATTTCACTGGATTCGACTACTGCACTTCTTACCTATCTACTACTACCACTACTAGTGTTGTCTGTCACTTCCTCCACTCGACTCCATACGACCATCGATCTTCCTCCGTGCACTCTCAATTGGGGCGCAGATATTCACTCTCATCCGAACGACTTGCTTAGGTTTGTTTAGCTCCTTGTCTCAATGCCCACCACCCCTGAACTTTGCGTAAATGGTCGCAAAACTCCGTCCTATGAATGGTCGTCTAATTGATTGGTTTTGGTAGATCGCCGGTCCCCCTACTCTACCAAACAACGAAGGCAATCGCGCCTGTCTCCTAGTCTCCCGGTAGCACCAATTCACTGACTTGGGGCGATTTCTTGCTGTCCGACCCCGAGCATTGCATTATCACCTACCATCCTCGTCTCCCCGCTCCATCTGCATTCCCACCCCGTTAGCCCTCAACAATACCCTCCCAGGACACTCGACCGTTTACTAAGTGGCAACCGCTTCGATACCCCGCAGTGCTTGATTATCCTGGACTGTCGCTCAATTGCAACTCCCTACGACGGCTTGCGGCATATTGAGACACTTAACGGGATCACCCCATATCGCAAGTCTCGGACTAGTTTAGCCCCTGTCGATCCCTTGTTTGCGCACAAGCACCGCCAAGTTAGATTAGGTGGGGAGAGAGTACAGACGATAACGACAGCTCTTTGATTGTCTGATCTTGCCTCAACGTGCAATGCTTCTGTAGGGATTTATAACAGTGCTTAGAGACAAACTCCCTTCAAAAAAACGGACGAGATGTCTGCCGATGACCCTTTCGCCTTCCTTGGTAATGGTAATGCCATCCCCGAACGGAAACCGACCACGAAGCCTCGGTGGAGAGAGAAACTGTTTTCGAAGGAAAAACAAAGTAAGGGTAGCAGTGGTGGCGCGACCGACCAGCAAATTGAATCCTTCCTGGCTCCCTCTCGGTCGAAATCAGTATCGTATGGATCGTACGGCTCTCACTCGACAGCGGGAGCTTCGCGAGGACTTCCAACACCTCGTCTGGATGTCTCGCAACGATGGCAATCATCATCCTCCCAGGACATTTCAGAGGCTTCGCCCATTGCGAAACCCGCTTCGGCGACCGACAACTACCCGCCGATGAGCTTCCCCGGGCCTACCCCGAAGAAAAGTGCGCGAAAAGGCCTGAGAGTCAAGTTCAGTGAGAAGGTCCCTGAGGTGATCGGCGAGGGTGGTGATGAATCGGAAGCGCCCACGATGGAGATTTCCAAGTCCCGCAACCACCGACGTAATCAAAGTTCGAGTCAGCTAGGAGACATCCTAGATTCTCGTCAACCGACACTTCCCCAGCTTCAACTTGATACGTCGTTTGGAGACGGGTTGGGATCACGGCATCAGCGGACGAATACCCAAGACAAGGTAAATCCGGCAGCGACCAAGCCGTTGTTCTTAAAAAGTTCTCAGGATACGGATTTCCTCATGACGCTAAATCTGGGCGAGTCTGGCTCTCGCTTATCCTTCCGAGCATCACCCGAATCTAGCTCATTTGCTCAGCGCGTCCGGGATAGGATGCAAGCGGAAGAAGGTCGTGCTCTGCAGCACCATTACCAGGACCCGCAGTCACCGGAGAAGGACGATAAGCAGGGTCAAGCTCCTGCGTTAGCAGTGCCCGACAGCCCAAACTCCGAATATGAAACTCCTCCGATGTCTGATGATGAGGCCGAACCACCTGCTAATCCTTTTCGAAACCCTGCTAGCCCACCATCGCGAGGGCCACTCTCCCCGCCTATTGAGCCTACACTGCCCTCTGGTCTCGTATGGGCTGGCAATCCGATGAGCGCTTCACCTCCAAAACAGCCACCCGCTCCCAAGGATCCTTCGCCGGGTAGCTCAGGTCGCCCGAACAGTAGAGATAACCGTGATGTACCGCGAAACCCTCAACTGCCCAAGATGTCCTTACGATCGATCGCCACACAATTTGGCGAGGCTGCTTTCACAGACCTCAAGATGTACGTGGCGCAGCATGAATATCTCATCCGAGGTGCCGCAGAGAGCGTGAAACCCTTGATGGAGACTTCTCTGACAGAATGGGTGAGAGCTGCAGTATGGTGGTTCCTACGTGGAAAGAAAAGGCTTGAAGCGTATGCGCGATCTCGCCCTTCGAGCGCCGATTCCAGGTCGCAAGAGTCCAATTATATGGAAAGTGCGAAACAGGCTGTAATTGATCTTGGCAAAGCATTGTGGATTTGCGAGAACATTGTCCCGAAACACAGCGAGTTGACTCGTTACGGTGACATGAGCATCGACGCCCTCCTAGCAGTGACAAGCACAACTGGAGATAAACATTTGGCTGAACTCCTGACCTTACACCAAGCAATCCTGAGTCATCTGCGCTCCTTAACAATGTCTATTAAGAGAAACAACATTATTTCTTCAATCAATTCGGACAATGGTGCGGCAATTAAGGTAGACACCAGTATGTGGTTGCGCTATCCTTTCTTTGCCCCCGATGTCTCAGCTGTCCTTTCTGGCACCGCCACAAGGTCTATGTTGATTGACAAGTCTGGACAAGGCCCGACGGTGGCGCAGACGATGCCCTTGGGTGACAGCAGCCGATATTTCAGCTATGGCAGTATGTTCGTAGACGTTATGGTGAGCTCAAATGAGGACGACACGCAACAGCAGTTTTCCATGCCGTGCGTCTTGTCCGTCATCCGCGACCGTGCGGATTGGTACGTCTTTGCTTCGATCACCAGCCAGAGTGAACTGGTCAATATCATGATTCAGTCAGATAAGAAGAAGGGCCCGACCTGGGATGATGTGGAATGGCACGTTCGGTCGCACTCAATGCAAGTGAGACTTCCTCGCGGGTTCGAATTAGATGTGATGTTCCAGGAGGCCGATTTCAAGAATCTGTGGAACATTGTGCAATACACACGTAAAACCGAAGCTAGCCTGCAACCGGAGGCTGGTGAGACTACGATCTATGAAGCTACCTTGAAGGTTTTCCAGTATATGGATCCCAGCAGCGCAAACAAGGCCTTCCCTGCGGAGCCTGTCGAGCGCTGCCGTGTTCGGTTGTTTGAGCGCTCTATGACCGTGACCGAGGGCACTGGAAGCCGGAGTATGCACCAAGGCTACCGGATCGTAGTACTCACGAGCCCCAAGGTCAAGACACTTAGCAACGTGCGCCACATCATTGGCCATGGTGCACCGATTGTATTTGGCTTGCTTCGAGGCGAAGATGGCGCGCCAGCTCTGATGCTCAAGGTCAAAGAGGATGGCCGGAGTCGGTCCATGCTGATGACGTTCCACGAAGTCAAGGAGCGCAGTACCATGCATTCTCTCCTGCTCGGGATGATGACCAAAGATGGAGAGATCAAGACCTCTGACATCCCCATCCGCGCTTATTCCATCGAACAGCCCGCTGATCGGTTCAACGGACAACCGGAGACAACCCATTTACAATTTCCGGCGGGGAGTGTATCGGTTATTGATCAGGAGCACGCCTTTGTCGACCACCAGTATGGACCAACCATCCTATCAGAAAATCTGCGGGCTGTGATAACAACGGAATGGGGCTCTGTTACGGATCGCATTAACCTTGGTACGTCCCAAGTCCTGGTGCCGCAAAATTACTTTCTAACATGATGGCAGGCCCTGGTGAGCTGAAGTTAGGTCTGGATATCAACAACCGTACCGGACTTAGTCTGTATCGGCCGGAGCAAAAGGACCTGACGGTCTCGATCGCTGACAATCTCACGAAACCCGAAATGCCCGACAAATTAACGGATTTCATGCAACTCGCTATGACTAAACCAATGGTTCGACGATTTGACTTCACGACTGTGAAAGGTATGTCTAGTTCTACCACGCTACGCTCTTTGATAAGATCCTGACCTTTCCTAGATCTCCACCGGTTCGAGGCAGCTGTCACGGGTTTCAAGGTGCTATATGACGGGTATGGTTGATTTATTCTCTTACTCGGTGCTTGCTAGGAACTAACAAAGATAGCATTGCATCATCTTTTACGATCTCACGGCGCCGAATGGTAGTCCCCATCACTAAGAAATGGGAAGCGACTCGAGCTCGGATTCAAGTTGTTCAGCACGAGAAGGTCATCCAATTGATAGCATTTTTGAATGACTTCCACCATGGCAAGTGCCTGAACTTTGTGCTGAAAGGCACTGATACATTTGAGAGCTTCAGCCGCTCGGGCAAATTTGGCCTCCGGCTTGTTGATGCGAAATTTGCGCTGCCGAGAACGGACGATGATCCCATGTCTAATTTCATCTGTTTGGATATGCCTGATTTTGCCAGCGAGCATGATGACATTGCAATTGGCTTTGATTCTGAGGCTGGTATGTTTGATCTCCTTCGAAAAAGTTATTCGATAGTACTAACACCTGAGGTCTAGACCGAGCCGGTTTGCAAGCCGCTCTGCCAGGATCATATCGGGAGCCTTCTCGGATGAGTTCTCTTCGGCGGTAGATCCGCAGCCCCCCAACATCTGTTCCCTGTGTACGCTGTATCTATTCACCATTGATGATGACTTGTATATATGAAATGAATATCACGCAATTGACGGCGGACCCGCGCGTGTCACGTGGCGCCCCCTCTCATTCGGGATTCCCCACTTTCCACGTTCCACTTCGACTTTTGACTCACAAAATACCGGCATTGACTCCCTCCTCCGACATGCCGCTTTCGGGCCTGCTTTCTTGTCTCTCACAGACGGACCTCCTTTATATCCCCCATAGTGTGTCATGGCTCCAACTAATGACGATATTGCCGCCTCGACGCAGGCTCTGCATATAGATGAGCCATTGAATGTCGTCACGGACGTAGCTCCTCCGTTGCATGTTGCCACCACTTTTCGTTACCCCGACGACCCCGAGGGACTTGTGCCGGCAGAAGATCTCAGTGGTGTAGGTCCCGCTGACCCCATGTCTTTTTCTGCTCGCGTGTGGCAAGTCTGACAAGCCGGTACTAGTATGATCAGGATAAAACCAAGCATATCTACTCTCGTCTAACCTCCCCCAATTCGACGCGGTTTGAAGCTCTCCTTTCCTCTCTTCTCCATGGCGAGGCGATCAGCTACTCTTCTGGTTTGTCAGCCTTGCATGCGGCGCTCGTCCTACTCAATCCTCGCCGAGTGGCTATGGGAAACGGGTACCATGGATGCCATGGTGTCATTAAACTAGTTAGCCGTCTCACCGGTCTTCAAAAGCTGGACCTCGACTGCCCTGACGAACAATTAGAATCGGGAGATGTGATTCTTTTAGAGACCCCGGTCAACCCCGAAGGTACTGCGTTCAATATTGAGCACTACGCCAAGAAAGCCCATTCACGCGGCGCATATCTTATTGTAGATAGTACCTTTGCTCCACCCGGCCTTCAGGACCCTTTTGAATGGGGCGCAGATTTGGTGATGCACTCCGGGACGAAATACTTCGGCGGACACAGTGACCTCCTTTGTGGTGTACTCGCTACCAAGCGGAGTGACTGGGTCCGGCAACTGTTCTCGGATCGGATGTTCGTGGGTAGCGTCATGGGGAACATGGAGAGCTGGCTGGGTGTGCGCAGCTTGCGAACTCTTGAGATCCGGGTGCAGCGGCAGAGTCAAAATGCCACCAATCTTGTCACCTGGTTGCACAATGCGCTTCAGGCGCCGAACCCGGCCCCGAGCAGTGACGAGGCTGCGACTCAGGCAGCATTGAAGGAGGTGTACCACGCCAGCCTCCAGAAAGAGGATGAGTCGTGGTTGCTCAAGCAGATGCCAAATGGATTTGGACCGGTGTTTGCAATCAGCATGAAAACTGAGGACTTTGCACGCAAGCTTCCCAGCAAGCTCGCATTCTTCCAGCATGCTACCAGTCTCGGAGGTGTCGAGACCCTGATTGAATGGCGGACGATGAGTGACAAGACGGTAGATCGTCGATTGCTGCGGATTAGTGTCGGTTTAGAGAACTGGGAAGATCTGCGGTGTGATTTAGTGGCAGCATTCCGGGCGTTGAGTAATTAGAGTAGATCTACGACAGCATATGGACATTTAAATTGATACGTCATTGAAATGATCAATTCTATTTGAAGTGTGCTGGTGGTATGTAAGACGTTTTGTCGCGTTGATTTGATAACAACACCCGATAAGCGGCAACCCACCCCGCATGATTTATATTTCATGAATTGGGACTAGTCTCCGTCCATCACCCCAAACCCTCAATTTATCCACATAATTGACTCCAATATCAACACTTAACAACCGCACAACTCTTTAACAAAACCGACACGAACTACAAATAAATACAAATCACAATGACTTCCCCAACCTTCCAAATACACTACTTCTCAACTGCAACCACCTACACCGGCAAACAGTCCGAATCCCTCCCCGCCCCACTACCCCTCGGCCAACTCTTCGATGTCCTGGAATTCAAGTACCCGGGTATGAAAGAGAAGGTCTTGAGTAGCTGTGGCGTTAGCTTGGGAGAAGAGTACGTCGATGTAAATGATTGCGAGGGGGTGGTGATTGAGTCGGGGGATGAGGTTGCTGTTATCCCGCCTGTTAGTTCGGGGTGATTTATCTTTTTACCTCTTGTTCTTTTGTACTCTCGAGGGAGGAAAGAGGGGGAAGAGGGGGTTAATGAGGGAGTTTGGAATTGCCCCGTGGTGAGTATAGTATAGTATAAAATAGTACAATGGTCATGGTCGTGGATTTGGCTAATTTGATTTAGATGCTACGTACATACATACAACAAGCAACATATATATGGGCACGTAAAGGAAACGTAAAACATATCAGAAAACAGGGAGCATTAAGGAAGACATTATACAAATAACGAAATAGGCGCAAAGCAAAGCAAAGCAAAGCAAAGAAAGAAAAATATTACATTCTCCATTACCACCACGTCTTGACAATATCTACCGCATTATCACCATCATTCCTCAACATCATCAAATATCAATATCATATTTCAACCCTCCAACTTCTCCGTCCCACTCACCTTCTCCTGCTTCCAAAGACAGACACAGCAGATCGCAGAGAAAAAGAACATGATACTATACCCATCGTCAGCACAATTCAACCCAGACCTAACCCGCCAACCCCCAAATCAAAAAAAAAAAAAAAAAAAAGAAAAGAAAAGAAAAGAACATACCACAAAGCAATACTCAAACCCCAAATACTCTTCGCCTCCAAACAAACCCCCTTACTAGCCCCAATCAAACTTCCATACTGTAATGTCCCATCCAAATTCGCTAGATAACTGCTCAACTTCGTCGCAAACGCATACGCACTGTCGAAATTATCTGCTACGGCCGCGATCTTCTCGCACTGCAGGTACGAAAGCGGTCTGCCGATAATGACTGCTACCACGATTACGGCGATGAGGAACAGGAAGTCGGCGATTGCGGAGGCGAGAAACGGGAGAATGTTGTCCAGGAAGAGAATGGTGGTTATTATGCAGTAGATCGCTGCTATGCAGGTCTTTGGATTCTTCTGTTAGTTTGGTTGCTGTTATCGGGACTGGTAATTGACTGGGGATGTATATATGGTCGTACCACTGTTATTGTTCCGATGAAGATGCTTGGGGGAGTGAGGTTGCTGTTGACGATTTCGGCGATGAAATTGGCGGTTAGGCCGATGATGGCGATGAGGCAGCAGGCTTGGAGGATTCGGGCGATGAGGAAAGTGGCACCTAGGACTCCGTATTTGGGCATGGTGGGCGTTTGTCGTGGGTTATAGGTGTAGATAATTGCAATATAGAAAGGAGCGATTGTATACCTGTGTCGTATCTCCGAACGACAGGAAAGAGATCACGGAGCGAGCGCTATGATATAAATGCACGATTATGTGTCCGTAACTTGTATAAGGAGCGTAATGATCCAAATAGAGCAGTAGAGAAAGACCACAAAGGAAAGTCCGTAGTATTATGCAATGGTATTTGATTAACTTGATGATTCAACTCAACTCATCAACAAGACCAACCGCCCCGCTCCTTATATACCACCACCACGACGACGAAACCCTCTCAACAAAACCATCCCTAAATATAAAAACCGAATATAGCACACAGGATCTAGGCCTCCCCAAAGCGAAGCTATCCACCTCACCAACCGCCGACTGTCGATCCCTAGCGCCTATCTACAAATCAAATGCCATGATCAAGGTAGCCTGGGCCCCGCGGGAGCTCGGAGCTTCATCCTGTACCCTTAGTATTTTGAGCCTCGACCCGAGCGCCTATACATCTGGATCTTGCAGGACGAAGCTAGAAATAGAAATGGGTTGATGCACAGAATGTATTGGGTCTCGGCGTTGTCTGTGTGGTGCGGATCCGCTTTGGGCGCTTACAGGAAGGTTGCCGCGGGGAGCTCTGGGCCAATCGGTGGTGGAGCTTATTTGGACCTGAGACGTGGGGCACTTGGTGAGGTTTTGATGGGGGCTGATTTTGATTTGGGATGTTGGGATGGGGTGTTTGGGTCGGGGTTATCTCGGGGTTGGGGTGGTCTAGATGTCTGGGCGTGGGATGGATATGGTTGTTTGGGTGATTGATAGGTTTGATTGGGGGGATGAGTTATGGCTATTATATCAAGAGAGTATATTGAGCGTTGTATACTATGTGAATTATATGTGTATATATGAAGTACTGGTTATTCACCCAAGTCTAAACCCTCCGCTCGTGCGCTTCTGGAAGAACATCTCGGGATCATACTTCTTTCTCGTCTCGCGCGCTTGCTCGGTCGAGCCCAGCCGGCCCCAGAAGTCCTGCGCATAGTTTGCGTCGTTCATGAACAACGGCCGGTAAACGTCGGGAAGCACACCTTCCTCGATATACCTCGAGATAATCGTATCGAACCCATTGAACAGGTTCTTGTTCGCGGCATCGATCTTGCCATCGCTTGCCGAGAGACCATAGGAGAAATCCAATTCAATGATGATGTAGTCTTGGTCATCCGGGAAGTTGTAGAGATCCTGCCATATGTTGTTAGCCGCTGTGGCTAGTGTTCGCGTTACAGTACTTACTCCGCCACGGGCCTTAGCTTTGCTGGTGATTGCTCGAGGCATCGGTTGGAATGCAATGGAGCCAATCATGTTTGGTACGCCGAGGACTGTCGTCGTGACGTTGAACCAATGGTCGTAGTACGTTTGCATCACTTCTGCGCCGACCGTTTTGTTGGGGAGAGGTGTTGTTTCTGTTGCGATAGTGTAGCGTTGGCCTCTACTTTATTAGTGCATTTTGTTTTCAATGGTGGGGTATTGATTGATTGGTTGCCTTACTTCAGGATAAAGAAATCGTTGTGTTTGAGCTGCGGTAAGATGTTAGTTTGGCAACCGACCTGGTTAAAACTAGGATACGCACCAAGTCGTAGTAGCTATCCCATGTCTTGGTCGTATCCGTCGGCCCGATGGCTTTGAATCGGTCGAACACACCCTGTGGTGGCTCCGGCCCGTCGTAGAAAAGGAACATGATCCATGTATTGATGAGCAGTGCATGTTCAGCTGTCACGATGATAGCCGCTTTGTCGTCAGGGTAGTTTTCGGTGAAATCCCGGATGGCCTCGAGGACTTCGGGTGTCTTGTCGGGTGTGAAGATATAGTTTCCTCCCCAGACCTGCCATGATTAATGAAGGTTGATAGTATTTTATATGGTGAGTGGCAAACCTTGTGATCTTGTGGGAAGGTCTGGACCTTGTAAGACGTGACAATACCGAAGTTGCTTCCACCTCCCTTGAGGGACTCAAAGAGGTCTGCCATCCTGTTAACGTTTGCCTTGACCTCGGATGCGTATTGCTTACCGGAATTCTCATTCGAGTTGGCGTTCACGACTGTGCCATTGGCGAGGACTATCTCGAAATTGACGACATTGTTCGCTGCCCAACCATACTGGGAGCTCAAGAAGCTCAGCCCACCTTTGGCAATGGAGTTAGCCAACGACATAAGTTTTCCGAGTGGAAGGGAAAGATTTTGTACCACCAAGAATATATCCACCCACACCCACACCCCCAAGGCGGCCACCAACAACAGTCCGACCAGTCCCGTCCAAACCTTTCTGTGCATCTTCCCAAGCAAGCCCCGGTCCAATAGTAGCAGTCTGGTCCTGGGAATTATAGATGACATGGTCAAGATTCTTGGTGGATATGAGTAGCCCGTCTTGGATACTGGCAAAACCATTGTTGGGCATGTGTCCACCCGATTTGACTGCAAATAAAGTATCGACATCATGAAGCTCCTTGACGACCTGGGACACCTCGAGGGCGCTCTTAGGGGCGGCAATACATGTTGGGCGGAGGTCGCCGCACGCGGTAGACCAGTAGTCCGTCAGAACATCATGGTAATCGATTGTGAGAGGCTTTTCGATGGCTATTCCTTCTTGTTCAAGCTTGGAGCAAATGTCTGCAGCCGCTAAAGGAGTGATGGCAGCTAATGATGCTGCTACGGCTATTTGCCATGTTGGACCGGGTTTCATGGTGTCTGGGATGGTTGATACTAGAGAAGAGGGTATGGGACCAGTAGAGTCTGCTGGTCAATGGCTCAATTTATTCTACTACATAATATTTGAAACACGGAGATATAATGCGATATATGTATCCGCCTGGCGAACGGAGTGACCGAAAGCGAAAAGGGGCTATCCAACTACCGGGTGAACAGTATTATCAGGCAAAATTTCCTCCTCCATCGCCCGACGGCTCCACAAGCAGACTACCGGGAGCGGTGGGGTCGGCCACATCGACTACTGGTATAGGGTCAGCTGAATGCAAAGGACTTGAATTTGGCGTACGGCTCCATTTCCCCGAGACCCAGTTTCTGTCAGCGTGTGGCTCGTACGGCCCAATTCCAAGGTACATATCTGCAATTGGCCTCGGAATAATAAGAAATAGCAGGATAGACGCGTCAAAGTCAGAACGCATGTAGCTATGTTTTTCTCAATCGTAATGTTGTCCTAAGGATTGTCCGTGTCAAATTAGTACAAGATCTTTAGGTAGCGATGCGCGAAGTAGGCAGTCGATCCGAGCTGAGATGAGCAGAAAGTTCCAGCAGACCCTGTAGAATAGAATATACGAGTGCCGTTTATTCCTGGTGGTAAAGTTGCTGTCGAATGCGTTGAATCGGTAATTGTCCGCACATCCGCATCGCCAGACTAGACTAGGCATTCGTTGGGTTTCAGTCATCAAGATAGCCGGATGTCCTCCCTGTCAATACCGCTCCTATATTAAGAGATTTGACAGGGATTGGAATGACCATATCTGCGTCGTATGACGCTGACGCTGTCGGCAGCGAATAGGGTATAACCAGGCAGATATCTCCCAGTCATCATTATCCACAGATAGGAACTTGACGAAATTTTTAGAAAGATCATCGCGCTAAAGGCGTAGCATAACTCAAACCAACTAAGCGAGTTTGGATAGGAGCAGTTATTCTGGACCGCGCGGGCATAATGCGGGGGAGATTAACGATAGCACGACAGATGTCGGGAACAAAATCGAGGTACTGACGAGCGGACTCGGCTGTACCATTCGGGAAATGACAATAAGGCACTAGATGTGATGAGTTCAGTTTAGTGTGCTTGATTCCTGGTTATGGTGCATATCTCTTGTCTGATCGACACGGATTGGAGTAAGTCGACGCTTGGCAATTGCCATAAGGAGTCAGAATGTTCAAGGATTCGGATCACATGTGGAAGTTGGATGCATTCCTGCATCCTAATGGGGCAACCGAAGCTTCGGATCATATCGAAGCTGAAGATTCCTGTAACTGAGAATCGGAGGGTGGAGACGCCGGAAAATTAGTTCAGGTACATGCCATGGTGTACTATTTCAGGGGCCGAATCGAATGCGTTATCTGTCTACCCTGGATGTGGCAAATTCGCACTGAATCCTGCCTCTGGTTAGTGTTGTAGCCAAGTGGGTATCCTTCAATTGCCAGGAACTGACTTGGATTTCGTTAACCACGCAGTATTCCTTCCTTGTCCAGACAATTTGAATTACTGAAGCTGGTCTCCATATCAACTAGGGAAGGTAGTGGATAAAAATGCCGACAAATCAGGTTCGGAAACTGTTTTTAGAAACAGTCCGTCTTTGATTAGTAGTACCACCCATACACCGATATCTTTGCTATCTTCACTGCATTCGGACAGTACTCAGTGTAAGTTTCTCGAAGTCGAACCTGAAAAGACACTCATTCTCATATGAAAGAAGCCTGTAGGCCGTTGTAGTATTGAATGTAATTGTGTAGATGGAATATGGAGTATATGGAGTTATCTACTGTCGGGATGACGGAAATACCCGTTGACCCACCGCCCTGACACGGTGAAACATATTCTGCCGGACCTATGCAGCAGGTTTTGCGGCGCTGAAGAACTGCATCGACAATGTCGTTTGCCACGTCTCTTCTGCTGTGATCAGGAGACGGCATTCAGACTTGGGCATTATAATGCCACATAATGTCTTCTACTCTCCTGAGAAGTCGAGCATCGCACGGCGGGGCGGACGCAACGATACTTAATCGATCCCGTGCGGCGAACGCCATCTGCGGAGTTGTTTCTCGATTTTGTTCCCTGCCTCACCGCAATCGATTTCCATTACACGGTCGTGATGGATTAAACAGATATTTCAGTAGTGAATTAAAGGTGTGACTCACCGGGAAACGTCATACCCCTGGCCTTTCTGACAATCTCTAGAGCCCTCCCCACGACCTATTGAGAACCTCTCCCACCTCGATCGAAGACATCCGCCTGAAAACCGAGTTTGAAGAGAATAAAGATATCCGGCAATATTTGCGAAAATGGCAGGAAAACCACCCGAACATCCTGGATCCTGTCCGCGGCCCCGGAACATCGAATACATTGGATGCGTCGGCTCCTTGGGTTGGGAATATGCTCAACGACTACAGGGAAGCGCATGATGCAGGAAGTGATGCACTGCGAGAGACCGACGAAGATGTTTCAGGCTTCGAAAATATTGCGGATGAAGGGGAGGGAATCCATGAGTTTCTAGAACCAGGTGATCTAGTCGCTCTTTCCTCGTATGTGGACCATATCTCTTTGCTGCTTGAAACCTACTGACAGTGGCCGGTAACAGTGCCGAGGGTATCCTTAACCTTGCCATCTACGTCCGATCAGTTTGTAAGCAACAACAGTTCTATACCGAACGAGGAAAATGGCGCATTGCTTTTGCGAAGGATCTCGATTTCGTGATAAAGGGATTCGCGCCTCGCGAATTGGTGGCCCCCTTGCATTCGCATTTTCCGGATGCTCTTGCACAACTCAGCTTGGAAATGCAAAGTGCTATAGAAGGAGGTGTACCGAGGCCCATTGGTGCACCCCTTTTACGGATGGTGAACGACTTCAATGAACAGGTTCATGGGTTCTACCAAGCAAACGCCTGTCGACTGGACAATATACATGAGGTAGTGGCGGACGAGGAAGAGAAACTGGAATTTAACCTTGAAGAACTGGCCTGCAAGGCGCTCGATGTTACAAAGGATAAGCTTGATGATACGATCTTGTTTGCCGTTCACCGCGCCGTTCGCCGAAATTCGTTTCTCATCGAGAATGATAGGAGTTCCATCTTTACCGATCATTACTTCGTTCAGCCAAGGCGAGTCGCCACTATTCTTGACACAGTCACTACGTGGGTGCATGAGCACCAAGAGTATCTCATTCGTGCGGTTACGGGGAAAGAGGTACCTAATCTCAAAGATCATCCTCTAAATCAATTTATCCAGAAAGCCCAACGTCTCATAAGGCTCAGCAGGAAAGTCCGGTCGCCGACGATAATGGCCTGCGTCGGCCCAACAGCCCACCGGTATCACCCTGGGCAAGACGAGAAACCCTTGGTTTACCGTGAAGTATTGACGGAGAAATTTAGCTACACTGACCGTATGATCATTGAATTCCTCCAGCTCTGGTGCATCCCTCCTAGAAGGATGACATCTGGGGTTCTCCGCTCGACTGGGTCGCATATTATGCGCGCGACAGGGATGTATACTGCTCTGGAAACGAATGCAGGGTCAGCTGGTTTATTTTTACAAGAAATAGGTGTCGTGGCCCCTTGGGAGAATTTGCGTTTACTCGACCAAAATTTAGCTCTTCCAGGCCATGGCATCTCCCGTCAGTCAGATAGCATGTGGGAGGATGTAAAACGGGCCTGCGAGAAGTTAAGCTCTGAGGGGCTCACTGACAAAATGGAAAGTACACGGACGGACTTTCGTGATCTACCGGTTTATTGTGTAGACGACCCTGGTGCACAGGAAATCGATGATGGTGTCTCATTGGAGCGTATACCGGGGTCAAATGACACCTTTTGGATCCGCGTTCATGTCGCCAATCCATCGGCATTCGTCGACCCCGATGAGCAGGTCATGAACTATGCGGCCTCCCGCGTTCAGACACTTTATGCTCCGGAACGTACTTACCCTATGCTTCCCAGCACCTTGACTCAAAAGCACTTCAGTTTGGCTCCTGGTCGTCCGACCTTGACGTTCAGCGCGAAAATGAATTTACAGGGTGAGATCTTGGATACGAATGTCGTCAATGGCATAGTCAGAAATGTGATTTACATCACGCATGATACATTACGCGGTTTATTTGAGCCTGAACTACAGCAGACCTTAGAACCGTTGACGGTAGGAGGAGAGTTGGTGAAGGAGCAAACACGTGAAAATCTGCAAGAAACCCTATCATCAGAAGATAAAGACACTTTTCACACTCTGAGAAAGCTGATGCTTGCATTCCGTAAGCACCGACGTCGAAATGGAGCAATGGAGTGGCCCTCGCCGATGGATACACCTCTTTCAGTGACCGCTGGCAACGGACCGTTGAAAGCATATGACATGCAAGTGACGGAAGGACGGTATATATTAGGAGACCCGATCATTCAGCTCCGTCCGCGGAATGTTGACCCACACGAAGTACCCGATTTAACGAAACGCAATCTCATCTCTACCTTGATGAACTTAGCCTGTTACGTTTCTGGAAAGTGGTGCGCTGAACGTAATATCCCGACTGTCTTCGATGGAACCTTTTATCATCCTGAATACCCCAGACTCACTAGGAGCAATATGTCAGAATACGGAGGGCAGACGTGGCTGCAGTTGGCGGCCCCGAAGGGCATTTCTTCGTCCAGTCCCACTCACCACGTACCACTAGGACTTGATACCTACGTGAAATCAACGAGTCCTTTGCGACGATATACCGATCTCATGACCCACTATCAAATTGAGGCTGCATTGCGCTTCGAGCACGAGAATGGCCGTCGGTTCGACGCTACCACCGACGGATCCGTACTTCCTTTCTCCCGTGAGGACGTGGACAAATTCATTTCGGAGTCCCGCTGGAAGCGTAGCCGCCTGAGAGATATCGAGTCCGCATCGAAGCAATTCTGGGCATGCATGCTCCTGTTCCGTGCATTTTATTTCGCTGAATGCACGCTACCAGAGAGTTTCAAGTGCCTAGTTCAGAAACCGTACAATGCTACTGCGCTGGTGGGCTCTCAGTTCGCACAAGGCTACACAGGTGTTATAACATCCTTAGGAGTCCGTTGTCAGATTGTCGTCCCACCTGAAGTACCTGATGTGGACATTCTTAGCGTCGTGGAAGCTAAGATCACCTCGATTGATCTCTCCCGAATGCTTGTTATCATGGAAGCTACACGCATGGTAAAACCATTCGAGCGGGTAGGGGAATGGCTTTAAGATCTGCTATACCCTGTTTCGCGTAATTGAGGATATTCTGGACCTCCAGGAGTTATGGAAGATATTAGAGTGAAGTGTCAACGTTTGTCCTATACACCCATGTATCATATGTACCATGCCATCTCCAGTCTTCCAAGACGGAAAGTAAATAAAAGATATTATTAATGATAGAATATATTTCTACCTTTAGTGTGGCATATTTCCTATATAAGTAGGAAGCCAATATGGCCTGATCCCAATAAGGGCTGACTAAGGGACTATCAGCACACCCTTCCTTCGATCTCATCTCAGCTCTACTTTAATTTCCATTACTGGCGATATCTACGATCTTTCTGGTCAATACTCGAGAAACATTATACACCCCACGCCGAATCTCCTAAAGGTTTTCATTGAGTGTTATGGCAGGAAGTCTAAAAGTAAGAGTACATCGGCAACTGAAAATGAGCCGACAGCTCAGCTGGCCTGTTCAACGGACCTGATCATGACTCGCACAACGTCGACTAGCTCCTGGACAATCTGCTTTCCCCGGGGCAGAATGTGCCCTCCCCCGTGGTCAAAGATTTCCGCCTGATCTGAATCACAGACATTATACAGGGCCATCGAGCCATCAATGTACGGGTCTTCAGCACCGATGACATGACATGTAGGGATCTTGATGATCTCCCTAACTTCATCGGCTGGGACTACACGGTGCGTCGCTGGATTGACGGGTGGCCACCCTCCAATGAACGTAGCATAGCGGATTTGAGGGATTCGTCCACATTCCTTTTGCCTCCGTGTCTCTTCCAACACAAGCGAAGCCGCTATTTCAGCTCCTTCAGAGTATCCGATCACGCCGTCGATATCTCCATCACTGTCTAAAATATGGACAAGGCGGTCCATCAGGGGAGCTATGTCGGAGAAAGTTGGCTGACCGGCCACCTTGAGTGCGAGCCTCAATGTGTCTTCAGGAGTCTCAAGCTTAGGGAAGTTGCGCATGTTGAACTTGACCGCGCTGATATCGTCCGGTTTGAGGAAGGCATAATGGGGCTGGGGCCCGAAGAAGCCCTCGAACTCCGCTGGAGGGGTGACTGGAACGGTGCCTTGGATGAAGACGAAGCTCGTGGATCCGTCTGAAGCGAGGTGATCGCAAATTGGTTCTACAAAAGCCACAGTAAGTTAGAACGAGAAGGAGAAAATTGATGGCGATTATGATTACATCTTTCGAATAGTCTCCCTTACTCAACTGTGCCTGGAAGGTCTAAGGTCGGGTGTGATATCAGCAATTGTGCTTTCAAGCAATATCAAATTCTCAAGCTCAGCTTACCTTGGCAGTACAATAGGCGCCTGGCGGGCATAGAAACTTCATTGCGGCAAGGTAGAGCTTGTGGTTCGACAACTCAGCTCTCCTGGCGATTGTCTGATGAATTGGCCGATGTCGGTATTCAAGCTTCGGAAAACCGAACACTTCTGACCATTAGATAAAGAGACGGGATTTCACCCCTGACATTCTGTTTATCTTACATCAGGCCATACAGCGTACATGCAGTAGTTTGTTTGCTTCCGAAATACCCTGGTCAAGGATGTTTCAGTGAGCTATATGTCTCGTGTATGCATCTTACAGGGGTATGTATGCAAGCCAAAGGTGCACTAGTTTACCCCGATGGCTTCATATCATCCAGCCAGATTGCTACACCTATAAAATGTGGCAGTTTTCTTGATCCTTATGTGTCATGTTGATCACAATATTGAGTAGTTTGCTTCAATTTTTCTTTTGCTGCTTTACCGCGTTGTGAGTCGAGCGAGGTAGGCACCCCTGAAATAACTTCATTTCTATAACTCTTTTTCCCCTCACTTTTTCTCTTTAACATTTTCTTGTATGCAAATGCAGACACGGGTGGAATTTACATACAACTCTCTGACTTAAGAATAGTTAATTTCATAATGCAACGGATAACCCCAGCCAACGGACATACACCAATCAATAGCAATGGGGAAACTGCCATAGTTGAGCCGCCGGCGCACCTGGCGATCATTGGTATGTCTTGTCGACTCCCCGGTGAAGTGACGACACCGGAAGAACTCTGGGATTTATGCTCGCGAGGTCGAAGCGCCTGGTCTGAATTCCCTGAGAGCAGGTTCAATGCTTCGGCATTCTATCATCCAAATCCAGATCGGCCTGGATCATTCAATGCAAAGGGTGGCCATTTCATCAAGGAAGATGCTGGGCTGTTTGATGCACCATTTTTTCATTTCACCCTTCAGGAAGCCCGCTCCCTGGATCCTCAGCAGAGAATGATGCTTGAATGTGTTTATGAAGCGCTCGAGAATGCGGGACTGGCAACTCATTCCATTGCAAGGAACAAGGTTGGGGTGTTCACTGGGGCTTCATTTCCGGATTACGAACTGAACAATATGAAAGATGTTGAGGCGGGCCCGATGTATGCAGCCACAGGGAGCGCCATGTCATTGCAGGCAAACCGAATTTCTTATTTTTTCGATTTTCAAGGCCCCAGCATAACAATTGATACCGCATGCTCTTCGAGTCTCACTGCTGTGCACATAGCTTGTCAAAACCTGCGAGCTGGGGAATGCTCGACTGCAATTGTAGCTGGGACGCATTTGAACTTGACGCCCGAGAGCTTCGTCTCCATGACACGTTCCAGGTTCGGAAACTCAACCCCCTTGATGAATCGATTTATTCCAATTTTCATAAACAGAAATGAGCATGTCACAAGTTGGTACTAACATATGTTTCGCACAGGTCTCCGACAGCGGGCGATCTTACGCATTCGACTCTCGAGGCACTGGATTCGGCAGGGGCGAGGGCGCGGGATGTATCGTATTGAGAACGCTCGAGGAGGCACAGGCAGCTGGAGATGCTGTTAGAGCCGTGATCATTAACAGTGGGATCAACCAGGATGGACGAACAAGGGGTATCACTATGCCTAACGGTGCGGCTCAAGAGGCTCTGATACGCTCTGTCTATCGGGCTGCAGATATTGACCCAGTACACACTGGATAAGTCGAAGCACACGGAACAGGAACCAAGGTCGGAGATCCTCTGGAAGCTGCCGCATTATATGCGACATTTGGCGAAGGGTGAACTCCGTAACAGCGCTGCTGGTGGGATCAGTAAAGTCCAACATTGGACACACAGGAGGCGCTAGCGGCGTAGTATCAATCATCAAAACGGCATTGATGCTGGAACGTGGATTTATCTTGCCGAGCTGTAATTTCGACAAGGCGAATGAAGAGATACCTCTGGGCCAATGGAATATGAAGGTAAACAAACAAGAACAACCTTTGCCTTTTAATTTGGAAATACTCATGTACTGACTTAATAATTCAGGTGCCTAAGAAGCTTGTTCCTTGGCCTAGAGGGAAGACATATATTAGGGTGAATAGTTTTGGATTTGGTGGATCGAACACCCATGTCGTTCTGAAAGCGAGACCAGAAGCCAAGCTGATGGGACTGCAAAAACTGATGGTGAGACACGGAGGCTGTTTCTGCTGTCAGGGCACGACAAACGAGCTGTTATCCAACGTGCCAAAGATCTGGAGGCGTACTTGGTTCGCAACCCACCCGTGTTCGATTGCAATTTGCTCGAGAATTTAGCGTATACAATTGGACAAAGACGAGACTTTTTCCCCTGGAGGCTGGCTATCTCTTCATCCACCGACAAGGAACTGGAACTATTCTTTTCCAACCTACCAGAGCCTTACCGAGCATTACAAGAACTGACGGTTGCATTCGTGTTCACTGGACAGGGTGTACAATGGCATGGGATGGGAAGAGAGCTTTTGAAATCATATCAGATATTTCGACGGACATTGGAAGCTGTGGACAAATGTCTCGCTAAGTTTGGGGCGGGATTTTTCATCATAGGTGTGTCTGATATAATGAGTCGAATATCAACATGTTCTAACCGTTAATTATAGACGAGATTGTGTCGAGTGGCCCTTGCAAAAGTTCCTTATCAGTTGCCTACATCAGCCAGCCTGCATGTACCGCAATCCAACTTGGCTTGACTGACTTGCTTTCATCATGGCATATTGCGCCGAGTGCAGTGACTGGCCATTCTAGTGGTGAAATAGCAGCTGCATATGCAGCACGAATCTTGACTTTAGAGGAGTGTGTGCGAATTGCTTATGCCCGCGGCCTCGCTGCAAGAACCTTGTCCGACAGCACAAAGATTACACATACTCAGGGGGCAATGCTGGCTGTTGGGGCGAGCGTTGAGGAAGTACAGCCATGTCTAAAATCGCTGAGGGATGGCCGCGCTGTTATCGCGTGTGTGAACAGTGGATCGAGGGTGACTGTATCTGGGGATGAAATTGCTATTGTCGATCTTCAGTCCACTCTTGACGAAAGGGGACTCTTCACTCGCAGACTGAACGTAGATGTGGCTTATCATTCCCATCACATGCAACTGGTCTCGCAGCAATATCGAAGCCTGATTGGGAATATTTCACCCCAGCCGTCGGAAATACCGTTTTATTCAGCGGTCTATAGTCGTGCAATGCTAGCCGACGGGCTTCACGCGGACTATTGGGTTGATATTTTGGTTTTCCGTTTTGAATTTGTGCACGCTTTAGAAAGTCTCTTGATGGAAAAGACGAAGGTGACAACGATCCTCGAAATTGGCCCGCACTGTGCGCTGCAGACCCCCGTGAAAGAAATTATCGAACAGCAGTCTCAAAGCAGGAACGCGGAATACTCACCTAGCCTGAGGCGTAAAGTCGATGCCGTTGAGGCGCTTCAACAGTTAGCCGTCTCATTGTTCCTTCGAGGCTTTCCACACAACCTGGAATCCATCAACTTCCCAGGCATGGCTCTCACGAAGCGTCGACCAGCATTATTAACCAACCTGCCCAAGTATCCCTGGAACCATTCCGAGAGGTACTGGCATTCATCTAGGTTGACAGCCAACCTTTACCATCGAAAGTTTGCTCGTAATGATATACTCGGGTCTTTGTGCATGGAGAATATCGATTTCGAGCCAAGATGGAGGAACATTATTCAAGTGGACGATCATCCATGGATCCGCCAACACAAGGTGCATAGAAACAATTTGTATCCAACGACAGGATTTCTGGCCATGGAGATGGAGGCCATAACTCAGCAATCGGCCATGCACAACATTTCCATTGAAAAGATTGACATCCGAGACGTCGCAATCACCCGCATGCTTGCTATTTCAGATGGCTCAACAATAGAAACAATGTTGACTCTAAGACCATGCAGAAACGAGACACCTGGCGAATCAATTGGTAGCTGGCACGAGTTTAAGCTATTCTCTTGGGCTGAAGGTCGAGGATGGGATCAACATTGCCATGGGTTGATCAAGGCCCAGGAGAACGGCAAAGTGAACACGATAGATGGACACCAACGGTAGGTAGCGACCGCTACACAAATAGTGCAGGAGATATCTAAGATACGTGCGGCATGGGAGGTTGAGTATGGGCCGGTCTTCCGTGGACTGACGAATATTGCTATTGGCGACGACCACCAAGCAATGGCCAAAGTGAATGTGCCCAACACTAAGGCCTGCATGCCATATGAATATGAAACCGAGTCTACGATACACCCCGCTACACTTGACATCTGCTGCCAAATGGAATGGGTTCTTCGAGGTTATGCCGAGTCTGGGTCGAACATGACCTTCATGCCTTCGCGCGTCAAGAATATATCCGTTTCGCTTATTCACCCTGTGCAGGCCGGAGCCCCTCTGCATGTGTTCGCACACCAGCCCGCAGTTCTATCAACTGGCCACCCCTGCTGCACTCGAATTCTCGCCATGCACCCGATGACCCTAGCACTGCCGCAATAGAAATTGATGGAATAGTCCTGATACCTGTGCCCAATGATGCCGATGGATCCCGTACCGGTGCTTTCAACGCACTCGCTTATAAAATGCACTGGGAGCCATGTTTGGATCTTCTCTCTAATGTTGACTATAACACATCCTCCGTCGAAGAATGGGGGATGTGCATAGGGCAGAAAGGCAGCAGCAGCTTAATCGGGTTGCAGAACAGTATCTGCGGAACACATTGAGTTGCATCACGGAGCAGGAAGTAGACAGCCTTGAGGGCTACCGACAAAAATTCTAATACTGGATCCAAAGGACGATCCGTGATTCTACCTCAGATGAGAGAGTATCGGAGGAGACCATTGACCAAGTCCGAACGATGAGCGCTGCTGGGGATTTAACCTGCAGAATTGGGGAGTTCCTCCCTGGGATACTTCGCGGTGATATCGACCCGTTCGCTGGTATGCTTGAAGACGATTTGCTTAGCCGGTATTACCAAGACATTGATGGCTCACGTCAGAGCTATGACCAGGTATCAGTGTGTATCAATCAGACGGCACACCAAAACCCTCAGCTGAACATGATTGAGATTGGAGCTGGAACGGGAGGTGCCATTCTCCCAACCTTGCAAAGCCTGGGCGGAGGTGCTTCGGGAGCAACTCCCCGATTTGCTCACTACACCTATACTGATATTTCCCTGGCCTTTTTCGAGAAGGTAAAGGTGAAGTTCGAGGCCTGGGGCGAGCAAATGACATACAAAACTCTTGATATAACATCCGATCCTGTCACCCAGGGATACCAGCCGCACTCGTATGACCTGGTTGTTGCCTGCAATGTGCTCCATGCCACACCCGAGATTATGCAAACCATTGCAAACGTGCGAACCCTGCTGAAACCAGGGGGGAAGTTCCTGCTCATCGAAGAAACTACCCGTCAACCTAGACATTTCCCGTTTGCCGCTCTACCCGGCTGGTGGTTAAGTCAAGATTAAGCGCGTATTGATGGCCCACTACTCGACGTAAATGGATGGAACGACGTTATGAAGGCGAATGATTTCTCCGGGGTTGACCTCGAGCTCTACGACTTTCCTGACCCGCTGATCAAGTGTGGCTGCCTCATGCTCACGACAGCGAACGATACGCATGCTTCAGAAGGGCAAGCGGAGATAGTTATCGTTGAGGATGCGTTTCTTGATGAGTCAAACGTCCCGGACATGTTGATGAAGGAAATAAAGAGTGTGATGAATGTTTCACCCAGCATCACGGCATCTTGGGAGGCTAACATGTTAGGGAAATGGTGCATCTTCCTAGCTGGCATGGATTTGCCTATTTTATCCCGGCTAGACAAGGGGACGTTCGAGGCGATCCAACAATTGATTGCCACTGCGAGGGGCATACTGTGGGTTACTCGGCATAGCAAGACTGATCCACGGTCTCTAGGCGGGCACATGGTCATTGGCTTGGCTCGTACTGTGAGGTCCGAGACTGGTATGCCATTCGCGACTTTGGACCTGGGCGAACGGGAAAGTATGTCGGACCTCGAAGCTGCAAAACCTATCCAAAAAGTGTTTAGTGCGGTGCTCTCTCCAAAGTCCCATCTCATGCAAAGAGACTTGGTATTCACTGTCCGTGATGGGCATGTCTGTGTTCCTCGACTCATCGGCATGATGCGGTCAACTTGAGTATCCTACATGATCAACGCGACGCGCCTCCACAGTTGCAAAAATTCCAACAACCGGACAGACCTCTGCGTTTGACCACGGGACAAAGTAGGATGCTTGACGAGTTATATTTCACAGACGACATTTCCGGCGATCAGCCGTTGCCTAAAGGGTTTGTTGAGATACAAGTTAGTCATGCTGGGCTAAACTTCAAAGATGTTCTGATGGCAATGGGTCAGCTGCATGGTGAACAACTGGGTCAAGAGTGTAGTGGACTCATAACTCGTGTGGGAGCAGGTGTCACTGAATTTCGTGTGGGAGACCGTGTATTTGCTGTGTCGCCTGCGTCCCTTTCAACCTACACACGTTGCCCAGCAGCTTGTGCGTTGAAGATTCCAGAAAGCATGTCTCTTGAAATAGCTGCATCCATTCCTGCCGTCTTCTGCACTGCTGTTTACTCTCTTATATACCTCGCAAAGCTGTGTCATGGCGAAAGCGTTCTTATTCATGCAGCTGCCGGTGGAGTCGGGCAGGCGGCCATCATTGTTGCACAGTATGTTCGAGCGAAGGTCTTCGTGACAGTTGGTAGCGAGGAGGAAAAGAGATTTCTGATGGAAAGATACCAGCTTCCAGGAGAACAAATCTTCTATAGCCGCGACACTTCGTTTACTAAAGGAATTCAACAAGCGACCGGCGGACAAGGAGTCGATGTTGCTCTCAACTCATTATCGGGTGACGCATTGCAGGCTACGTTGGCATGTGTTGCACCGTTCGGCAGGTTTATTGAGCTTGGAAAGAGAGATATTATGCAGAACTCCGGACTGGAGATGGGTCCGTTCGACAAGAATATATCCTTTTATTCTGTGGATTTTGGACTAGTGAGAGAGAAGCGACCGGCTCTGCTTAGGCGGCTGTTACAAGGTTCGCTCAACCTGTGTGACCGCGCTAAGGCTCAGGATCAGTGGACCACCAGCTCTCTTCCAGTTTCGGAAGTAGAATCAGGCTTCCGTGCTCTGCAAGGAGGGCAAGTCATTGGGAAGTTAGTTGTGCAGATGATGGATGACGAGGACAGTACAATGGTCAAGGTGAGGCCTTCTCGACCTAGCTCAAGCCCGTATTGAAAAAGTGCGGTGAAATTGCTAATACCCTGCTGAACATCACAGGTATACCCGGTACGGAAACCAGGGAACATTCTCAAGTCGGACGCGTCGTATATCATAGTCGGTGGTACCGGAGGGATTGGTCTCGATCTTGCAAGCTGGTTTTCACAACAAGGAGCAAGAAACCTCATCCTTATTTCAAGATTTAGCTTAAAAGGCGTAAAAGCTCTTCAGGCCATTCAGTATATCTCGAATATAGGGGTGACTGTCGAAGTGTGCCGCTGCGACATATCAAATTTGGAGGATGTGAAGAAACAACTAGTCTCTGTCCTCCGACGCATGCCACCGGTGCATGGTGTCGTTTATGGTGCCATGATCCTTCGGGCGAGGACATTTTCAACGGATAGACAAATGTGCGAACCGTGAGCTAACACTCGTCTAGGACATGTTGTTTGAGGGAATGTCATATAAGGACTTCTGTACCGTGATGATGCCCCGAGTGCACGGTATCTGGAACCTCCAAACTGTCCTCGAGCACATGAAAATGGCTTGCAAACTGGTCTTCTTTATCAATCTTTCTTCGGCCGCCAGTTTTGTCGGAAACAGGGGACAGGCCCCATACGCAGCCAGTGGCGGCTTCATGGGCGCACTGGCCCAGTACCCGAAAACAGTACGGTTACCCTTTACAACAATCGAGCTACCAATCGTCAGAGATGTGGGATACCTAAGCAACGGACAAAGACGCGATGAGATTTCCCGACAGCTCGGAACAGACTCAATAGGTGGAACCGATATCCGTTGCCTTGTCACTGCGGCTATTCGGAATGGAAATTAGAGAGTCCAGCGAGGGCCACTGCGTGGTTGGTTTCAACTCCGTTAAAACCACACCGGCCCAAGAGCTTCCATTCTGGGCTAATGATCCCAAGCTATCTGTCCTCGCATGTCTGGTTCGCGTGTCGAAGACCGGACCAACCGATACCGCTCAAAGCAACGGTGAGATATCAGCTGGAAGCGCAATCAAGCAATCAAATAGCAAAGAAGCCGTGGAAGCAATAATCACGAAGACTCTCATGCAAAAATTATCGAGTATCCTGATGCGCCCAGTGGAGGAAATGGATCCGTCCGCGCCGATGCCAGCATACGGACTGGATTCACTGGTCACTATTGAAGTTCGGAACTGGATCACCCGGGAGCTGGAGGCCAATTTACAGATTTTGGAGATTCTAGCCAGTGACTCGGCTGCTGCTTTGGCTAGGACAATTATGATGAAATCCAGCTTGCTGTTGCCTGAGGTGAAAAGCGAGTGGGGATTGATTGATGGATAACCGTTCTATGGCATCGTCATCTCCAAATGTCCCATGGCTGAACTGTGCTGATTGAAATGTACGTAACCAGGATTAAACATAGTATCTGATTAAAATTATGTCATCAGGTCAATCTGGGGTGGAAGGATGACCAGAATAAGGACATATGGAGGTAGTGGCAGAAGGAATGTCAGGCCGCGCATGACGAAGTCACTGCCAACAAAATTTACTGCTATTTCTTAGACCCTCAGGGCTATTGTGGACTATAGATTATAATATACTACTACTTGTAGTCAGATACACAGGTATAATATTTGAAAAAAGTATTGGCGTCCTTGACCTTGGTTACGGACGCTGGAGCCTACGGAAGGATCATCTTTGAGAATGATTGTCCACCAATAGATAAATACCATTTTGGCAAAGCAAGGTTGATAATTGACGAATAACTATTTGCCTCTACAAGGCTGGTCGGCCAAACGGTCACGCAAGCAGGACCGAGCCAAGGCCAAGAAGAGAGGTGCTGAACAGTTCCAAGTTCCAGTATTAGCCTCGCAGGCCCGCCCTAGCCGCTATCCAATAGATTGATTATATAAAAGCCACATTCTCTATATCTATTAAAGTAGGAATTAATCGTGATATATGGTAAACGAGGTGTCATCTGACGTCTGTTCAGCCTTGCGAATCGAGAGCTATAAATTCGCACCTCATTCCTATCTCAATCCTTTTCAAAAAATCCTTCTGTTACGCTCTTCACATTGACCCTCACTAACTTATTCCTCTCCGTGTGCATACAAACATACATACCCAACGACCAGATGTGTAAGACCTCATTTGACTGTGGGTGTCAGGTGAACAACGGAAGCGGCTGCAGCTGTAACCACGTCACCCAGAGGAACACCGGATACTGCATTGCGCACCAGTGAGTTCGGCGTTTTCATACTATCTCTTTTTCGGTTCGCTCACAGTTGTTTCTTCAGGAATGGGGGTGGTGGCGTCTACACTCGGCCGCGTGGGCAGCCTCGTTAGTGGAGGATGTAGGTTATCCCCTTGTCTGCCGGTTAGGATAAATCGTCTGTTGATGGGAGATCGCTGATTTGAGATTTGAATAGAAGAGGCCTGTGCCATCATCTTGGTAGTCCCGCTGCACCGTGGGAGAGAGAGGAGTTTGGGCCTGTTTTGTTCCAGGGTACATAGGGAGATGTCAATCGAGTCATGCAAGGAAGTGTATAAGAACTACCTCCACTGCCTCCTTGGTTAATAAAAAGTAGCTGGTGCCTGAGTAAGATCCTTTAACGTGGCTATTACCCATTTTATATAAGTCTCCGCTGGCGATCATTCTATGTGCATCATGACAATCATGATAGTAACAAACGTTACCAAGAGGAAATCCACTGTCAAGCGTTATAAGTAGAGAGTCTAGCGCTCTTATTTGGATGTCTGATAAATCACACTCATGGTTAAAAAAGAGGTAACACTCTTTCTCCAATCAGGTTGCCCCTCAGCCCACTGCGAGTTACTTGACTTTACGACAGGTGTTTTTTCCACTGGGAAGATATCACAGAACAGATGTTCCAGAACTGCAGTTCTTTTCAAAGCAAAATTTCTGCTGCCTGTCAACGTTCGCGTACTTATACAATGCCAGGTCAAATGACTGATGGCATCTTGGGAAAGATGCTTGCTGAGAAATGACAAATGGTGATAGACTGAAGGTCTAACTGATACTGGAGCAAGTGGCAACATCTTCTATCGACCGGAAGGCATTTCTCTCAAATAAAAACCGGCACCTCATAAGACAGCTTACTCACCCCTTTCTGCCTGGCAATCTTCCGTATGGTAATGGCCCCTGTCAAACCCGTATGTGCGACATGCGTCCCACCACACGGATTTGCATCAATATCCCCAATCTCAGCTATCCGCACCAGACCATTCTTTCCTAGCTGTAGCCCTTCCACCATATTCAACGAGGCCTTCTGAACCCGACTCTCCTCCCACCACGACGTAGTAACCGGAAGCTTCATCTCTATCAACTCATTCAACTTTTCCTCAATGACCGGTTTAAGCTCGTTATAAAGCAAGCCCTCGAACTCCATACAAGCCTGTCCCGGCGCATGATTAGCCTTAACCTTCTTCCGTTCCCCAATAACAGGAGCAAGGAGCCGCATAGCTAGCCCGATTATATGGCCAGCCGTATGAAGGCGCGAATGGTAGTCCCGCCTTGCGGAGTCAATACTTTGCGAGACTAACTGCCCATCCGCGAAACTGAGCTGACCGTCGCCGGCGGTGAACTCCCCCAAATGAAGGACTGTCCCATTGAGAGTCTTCCGGACAAGCAACACCTTGAAAATAGAAGCTTTGTCTGCATCCGAGCTGTCTACGAGGGTGATTAGCCCTGTATCGCTGGGCTGACCGCCGCCTTGGGGGTAGAACACTGTTTGGCGGGTGGTGATGGCAAGGCTTTCTGCGGGGAGAGGTTTGGCGAGACTCTGTTCATGTTCTGGTAGCTGCGATACAGGCCGACATGAGAGGACTGTCGTTGACAGTTGTCGCAGCGAGGCGTCGTTTAGATAGAGGAGCTCTGTCTGGTCCTGGTTGGGTCATGTCAGTTGACACTATTCGTAGATGAAGGATCTAGAAAGGCCCGTACCATCTTAAAAAAAGGCGCTATCGACTCAATAATAGAGGACAGTAGAGGATGCTTTAGTGATTTTGTCTTTTTGTGTTTGCTGTTCCTTTCTGGTCTTTGTCTCTCCACGTTTCTTTTCAATTCTACGTCGTTCAAAACGGCGATTACGGATATTCTCTCAGCCGCGCACCTCATTAGGATTAGGGCAGTGGATCAATCCGTATTCATCGGTCTGAGAAAATAACGGGATGGAGTTGGAGACGCAGATAAGGAACGAGTCGGGGTAGGAAAAGATACTCCAATTCTCTTCAATTCAAGGTATATCGAGATGGGTGTAAATATATAGTGAGTTCCAGTGTATATCATCCTAGCCACCTTGAAGGAAACACATGCGAGATGGAGAGGATTGCCGAGTGACTCAGAAGCCCTTCGGGTTGCATGCATTCTAAAAGCAAGAAGTATGTACCTGTATACGAGGTCAGATAATCGCGGTGAAGCTAGCAGGCAGCAAAAAACTTCCAAAACATCATGAACGCTCCATAGATGCCCACGAAGAAGCATTGATCCCGGCTGATCGTTCTGCCTGAATGTTACAATGGCTCGTATTCCAAACCGTGACAGCCACTCATGTCGAGCTATTGGCATCTAGCATCACAGCAAGCATGATTCACCTTCGATTGGCTCTGTTGTACATAGCACGAGATGTAAAAACATATATGCTAGATGAATCAACCTCAGCTAGGGCCGAGGATGTCGTTGTGGGGCGTAGGCGGTAAGCGCAGCTCAAACCTAAGGCTCCAGCTTGTTGCCTAACGCAACCCGGAGATATAAAGGCTCTAAATTAGGTCATCGGGATCAATGCCAACCCGAAAGTCTTCACTGACACAAGTCAATAATCTGAAACGTCCCTACAAAAAGAGGAGATCATGGCTGCAGCAGAGACCCTCGGCCTTCACGTGCCGTTGAATCATTTCGACGGCTCAGGAAAACTTTTTCCCAAATGCTCTGGACGCAGAAGAGATTGAGTAAAGTGTCTTAGGGTAAGAACGCAGACACCCTAAGAGTGACCACCTCACTGAATAATATCACAGACAGAATTATACATATCAAGAGATCCTTATGATGCGAGTGATGAATGCTATTACCGACAAACCTGCTTGGGACCAAAAAGTAGGATAAGAAATACCATGGGCTGCGATTGCTAGAGTGTCTTCATGGTGAGCTGACCGTTGCCTTTCCCTTCAGGTTTTTGATGAGGAGGTCACTGCGAAATGGCGCAGTGAGATAGCTGCTAGTGGCCTAGACATCACCACAAAAATGATGGATTGAATCTTTTCCGAGCTGAAGTGGAGAGCGGAAGTCTATCGTATGACAAGAGTCATTTCAGATCGACTCATCAAATTGAACGAGTGCTTGGATAGTGTCGGACAGGGAGTGGTCCTGCCTTTTCCCGAGATCAAGACATCAAATAATTATACTAACAAACAATACAACAGTCAATTCCAATGGATGCCCTGCGACGTGGAGGTCCGCAATGATAAGACATGTGCCATAGTATCCTATATCAACAACCTCCACCCTCAAAAGAATGCTGGCCTTTATCATGTTATCGAAAAGATCATTGGCCGGACAGTTCCACTCCGGGATACAATACTGAACTGTGGGAACTGTGGGAACAACCAGCATACCAGAATCATCTAAAATGAGGTGGAGTACCTCGACCACCATGAGCCGGAGCCCCAACATCCCGGCCTCGAGGATCGCGATGGTCTTGACAAGTACTATGTTAAACATTGGGAGTGGCAAAAAATGCGGCCAATCAAGCTTCCTTAGCCTGGGAAGTTCTGCATACCCAAGGTTGATCCCTATTTTAAAGTCGATCTATACGAATATGCAAAAATAGGATTGCAGGTAATTGTTAAGCTCGCGAACATTGAAGTGACACCAGAAAACCTAAGTATGATGGTGGATCATGCCACGTTGAGGGACAATTAGTGAGTAACCACTTCCATCCCTTCTGACCTTGAAACCTTCAAGCTGAATGTTTACGTCCAGAACGAGCACATCTGCGCATCAGCCATATACTACTACGACAGCGATAATATTACTGGGAGCACGCTCTACTCCCGTCAGCGTGGTAATTGAGAAGACATGCAAGAAATTTCCTATGAACAAGGCCTTCATCAGTTCTTGCATTCAGTATTCGGCTTTCCACAAGACGGACATGATGACAATGTCACACAGGAACTTGGCAGTGTTACCACACAAGAAGGCCGACTTCTCACCTCTGCAAACATTTTGCAACATCGAGTATCGCCTTTCTCATTAACGGACCACTTCCAAGCCCGGTCATCGCAAGATCCTGGCACTATTCTTGGTGGATCCTAACCTGCGGATTATCTCATCCGCAAACGTGCCTCCCCAGCGAGAGGATTGGGCTATGGAACGGGAAGGCTTGATTCGTGGGACCCTGCGTCAATTGCCGGTAGAACCGCAGGATGTGGTGATTGGTTGCCTTGGTAAACAGACTATTACTATGGAAGAGGCAAAGGAATACAGATTGCGGCTTATGGAAGCGAGAAGTAGTGCGACTGACTGTTCGACAAAATGAACACTTTGAGATTGGAGATTTCAACCTTTGTGAGCACTAATAGGGCTTTCGTGCACCATTAAAATATGTATATTGGATCTCATCAGATTAGAAGAGCATGATAAGAGACTAAACAATTTTCTAGAATCATACACGTATAAGTTTTCATAGTGCGAGTGGCAGTACTTGATTCAACGAGTGATTCAAACGAACCTGATCTTGAATATCAGTTTACTAATTCGTCTTTCGAATTCTCCACTGCACTACCCCGTAGCATTTATACAGCGAAAGATGGATGCCACTCTTCCGACCTTTATCAATCAATCACAACTGATGTATTTTAGAGGAGTAGTCGGTCAAAATATCGTACATAGACTGCAACAAATGAAGTGTATTCCTAGACAAGTTTCCACACCCGTTTTCGTCTACCAGATTTTTATTAAAGGTAAATCCATAACTACAACTGGCTAACCTGTTTACCTGTTTTTAACATATCCCAGGTTTTCTGAACGCTACAAACAGCCTTTTCCCGCAGAGCATTGCGGTCTATCTTACCTCCCTGCGCTCGAGTTAGCTGAATCCCTAAAATATCATCATAGCTTCACTCACAGTCGACACAGGAAGAGCATCAAGAAACTCAACGCCACCTTCGAGGCGTAACTTTTCAGATAGTTCGCAGAACATCCAATTCACCAACTGTCAGGGTCGAGTCGGGTCTTGGGACAATATACCCTCTCGGAACTTGCTCATCGTCATCCTCTTCGGGGCTTCCTCGCTTTCGGTAAGAACGCGAAGCACAGTTAGTATTTGGAAAATAGGCAGTAGAGAGGAGAGGTCCTCTCTCAGACGTTGGAGTGTGAGACCAGAATTTTGCTCGGAGCGACAGCGCACGGGGGCAGCGACCCGACTGCCTGTTTTGGGTCTGCAATTGGTAGTACATGGGCTTCGGAGATATAAGGGAGTCGGGAGAGTGCTGTTTCGATGCCGAGGATAGGGATTTTGGTACTGCTGCAGCTGATGACTACATCTGTGTTAACATTGCGGTCCTAGTTATGCAGAAAATGAGAAGGAGCAATTACTGTCGGTAGAGGCACATCCTTGGATAATATAGTCATCGCCGCGCCGATAAACCAGATCGCCAATTTTGTAGAAACCTTCATCATCGAAAGCTGCTCAAGTGAGAGATTCGTTGTCCCAGTGACTGTTGCCGGGTTGGGAAGAGGCACAACTTGATGTCCATGATCACATACTGAAGAAACATTGTAGCAGTCTTGACTCTCATCTCGCCTTGATCTCCCTCGGAGAGCTTGATTGCAACCCCCGGATTGGGCCGCCCGATTGCATTCTGAACTGGTTAGAAAAGGAATATAGAGTACTCATTGACCATCTCTTACCAAGTATGTCGTGTCAACAACTGACGAGGTCTTCAATCCAATGGACGATTCAGTGCTACCCCAGGTCATCTGCAGAGGACGTCCTCTAATCACCTTCCGCCATAGTTTGGTACTCGGCATCGCTATCACACTACTACAGTTAGCCACACGAAGTCTTCTAGCACTATCTAGGTAAGGCTCTAATTCCTCTGAGGATAGTCTAGTTAATCGCTGCTGGAAGTATTCTATTAACGAAATCCAGAATCCCGCCGAGCCAGCTAAGTTAGTTACTCCCCCTTGCCGCAGTCGCTCCCAAATTCGCTCAGCACCTGAGCCTGGTCCAAGAATATCCAGCTGGATTCCTCTGAGGACTATGGTGGTCACATGGGTAAGACTAGCTCCCTAGTGCATGGGCCGGTGGACAAGGACCAATGTGTCTTCTGGGCCAAGGGGGACCAACATGCGCTGTGACAATTTCTTTAGGAGGACCGGTTGTCCCTGAGGAAAAGAGTGCTATCACAGGGAGGTCTAGGGAGAAGGTGATGCTAGGATCAATGGAGATCTGCGGAGTGTCCGTGGCATCGCTCGCTGCGCATGCATGCACTGGGACTATGGTTGGCACTTGGAAGCCCCCATTCTGAGCAAGCTGTTAGATGTCGGTTGATAATTCAGTGGCCTCTGCATGGGTTATGATACACTTTGCATTCCGGTAGAAATCAACTACTCCTTCCGCCATGAGATCCGGGGCTGGAATATCGGAGAAATCATTCAGCTACACAAATCTAACTAACAAAAAGAGGTGTTAACAGCGTTACTCACACAGGGGTATGATTGCAGCTCCTATAGATAGAATTGCAAAAAAATGCCACAATCATCTCGTAGCTTGAGCTAGTTGTGGTACAGATAAAGACATCATCATCGCGAACTACACCCTTTTTCGTCAAGAGGGTAGAATCCAGTACCTCCTGTAACTTCCGCCAAAGCTTGACTACATCTTGCAGTACTTGCGAGCGGGAAGCATTCAATCCGTGGTCGAGGTCATGAATGAGCGCACCCTTACGATTTCCCGATACAAAAAGAAGCCTGCGGAAGAGATCGTTGTTAGGGAGCATATTTGTTGAAGTGGTTGCCATGTTTCCTCTTGCTCTATCGTGATATTGTTTACTCTGACACAGTTGCTGATACCAGAAAACAATTCGTATTGGCATTCACTACTTGTTTACTCGAGAAATTCCTATTTAACCACCAAAAAGTCCCCTTGGAGTCCAATTCGGTACAAGGCTAAGTACTGTCCAGCTAGTCTCCACATGGCGGTGCGAGTCATGAATCCTCGCTCTCAGTAAACGTGAATCGCTAGTGGAAACCGGGAATATCTAGATTGCGCTGATTATCCAAGTATCTGGCCAACTACGGAGACCTCGCTAGCGGTGAAGAGTCAGGTACCGTCAGGGAACTATTGATCAGTATTCCCAATTCGCTAATCTCGAGAGCCTGGTCTTAGCGGGTGGGGTGAATACGTAGAGATCGATAGTTCTTTTGTATGGTCGTGGCTGAACTACCGAGGGCGAACTCCCCAATAGAGTGGACCGCATGAGACTATTCCGTCCACCCTCGGGATATATTTCCTCGTAATAACCCGGCGAACCGCTCTTATCGTCTCATGCCTGCAATTCGAGAATTTGTATTTATTGTGATCGAAATATACCGGGCGTCCAATGGCAACCCTCTTTCAAATGTAGATCTATCACAAATGTGATAGGTCCGAGAGAAGGCGGGTTAGGGTTGGCATAGTCAGCCGTCCGAGTGGATCTTCAGCAAGGTATCAATCACATCACATCACTTGAATCACTGCCAACTTATTAAAATAAACTAGTCCATAATAGATTGCTTTCACGAACCCTTCGCTTAGACCTGCAAAACCATGTCCCAACATTCTTGCGCCTGTTCCTTGGCATGCCGCGGCAGATTTGGGCCAAGATCTGGCGATCTACCTCGGGACTCGCTATGTTCTGAATGTCGTACAAGCCATGTCCCCTTTTACTGGGTGGGAAATAACCCATTATCCGAAGATCATACGGATTAAGCTATAGGAATCACAGATAGACGGTGATTTTTATTGTCACTTACCAATATCACATACCTTGACGGCTTAGAAATCTGATAGGGCCGGATAGTAACGCCCATATTTCTAATTTGTGTGACATTGGTCCCATTTAGACGAATATTGAGTTGAGTGTGAACCTATCTGTTTTTGATTTATGTAGATCTATAGGTAGTTCTCACTACAGATGGACCTGTTTTGCCACCAGGTCCATCCCTACGCCAAATTGCGACCGTACTTCCAGCACCGACTAGCGGAGCTGGAGAGAATTCCACCGTTCAAAATGGGCCAGCTCTTTGTGATTGAGCAGTGTGTGACATTATCGTCAAGGAAATCTCGGATACCGAAGTGGAATCCTTGGATGCATGGCGGGATGATCCCCGTAGAGGGTCTCACGTCGTACAATAGGCTTTAATAATTGGTAGCCTGCTTGCCCCCTCCTTTAGTCTTCAACCTGGAAACGTATTTCCATGTCCAGAGAATAGTGGCTTCTTACCTAACAACATACAAAATGTCTCCATTCTATCCCCAAAGCGCACCAGAGACATGGGCTCTGGGTGAACTACAGCCTCCTTTTACTCCACATGTATGTTGATGCTATTTACCTTTACTCCTTTTGTAACTTTCTCTTTGAAGTCACTCATAGTCCCCTCATAGGCAGTGAGCGCATCCTTACCGACATGGGAGAGTGTCGTCGGATGGTCTCGCCGAGAGCCATGCGTAGTACATAAGGTTAAAGGAGGCTACCCACGGTATGATGAAAAGCACGAGGTTTCGTTAGACCACTAACCACCAGCACAGATTCTACGTCAATAAAATCATCCAGAAGCTCAGTCAGGAAGTTCTGTCACGACTGAAGGTTACCGATGCAAACTGTATGATCTTCCCGTCCGCTGCAAGCGCGTCGCGATGCATGCAGTTTTTGAGTGGAAAGGTATCTCCTGGCACACCCCGGACTGCCTCATTCAGCGTGCCGCTCCCTCTACAAGATGGACTATCAACGCATGAGGCCAGATGGGCCCATTTCGAAGTTGTTATCCACCATCCTGATATGCAACCCGAGGCCATGGCCTTTTGGCGACAAAGTGGCGACGGCATCTCGAGTCGACATGCAGAGTACGCCTTGTCCATGATAGAACAGCTGAGACCGATTGAAGATGGAGATCGCACACTATGTCTCGACCCGGTGAGCCAATCTTTGAAGGGGCCGAGGCTGGAATGCGGTGAGGAAGAGAAAAGATCCATCCGATCATTTATTGCGGAGCTCGCGACGTCAGAAAAGGGCGGAAGTTTGACTGCTCATGATGTCTTCCTGTTCCCTAAAGGATTGAGCGCCATTTACGCGGTCTCTAGGGCTTTGAGATCCGTTAGCCTGTCGGGAGAAGATTCTATCGTTGTCTATGGGTTTGTTACATCCAATTTACACTAGAGGTGTCGCGCTAATAACTGCAACAGATTCCCATACTCCGAAACCGTAAAGTGCATCGAGCTGACCGGCTGGTCCAAGTTCACGCTGCACGGCCATGGCTCGAAAGAAGAGCTAGATGGACTGGAAGTCGACCTTGCAAGCGGACAGCGAATTAGTGCGCTTTTCTGCGAATTTCCTAGCAACCCGCAGCTGAAATCCCCGGATCTCCCACGTCTTCGTGCTCTAGCAGATAGGTACAACTTTGTGATCGCCTGCGATGAAACGATCGGATCATTCGCCAACGTGGACGTCCTGCCATATGTCGATATAGTCATGACTAGCTTAACAAAGATCTTCAGCGGTGCTTCGGATGTAATGGGGGGATCGTGAGTTTCCAGTCGCTACGAGCAGATAGTTTTTCCTAACAAAACTCCAGTGTCATCGTCAACCCTCGATCCACATTCCACGACTCTATCTACGACTCCATCACATCCCTATGGGAAGACACCTACTTCCCAACGGACGCTGTCGCCCTTGCCCAGAACTGCAAAGATGTCGTATCCCGAGTCAAGAAATGCAGCCACAGCGCCGAAGCGATCGCGAACCTCATCCATGCACACCCGTCCGTGAAGAGAGTCAACTATCCATCCCTAGTCCCGACAAAACATCTCTACGAGCAATGTAAAAGGAAAGACGGAGGTTATGGCTACCTCATCAGTATCATCTTCCACGATCCTGAGTCCGCGAGTGTTTTCTACGACAATCTTCACGTCGCTAAGGGCCCGAGTCTCGGAGCGAATTTTACCCTGGCCATTCCTTACGCCGTGTTATCGCATTTCAAGGAGTTGAACTGGGCGGCTAGCTATGATGTCCCGGCACATATTGTTAGGATTAGTGTTGGGTTGGAGGATACGGATGAGCTGCTGGGGGCTGTGACGCGGGCACTTGACTGTGTTACTTTGGCGATTGATAGCAAGTAGTTAGTGCATGCGAGTTTCCATTTTTACTCTTTCTGTCAGAATGTAAGATAGCCAGTTGAAAATGAAAGGTGGTGGTCAAACGTCCAAGGTAATTGTCCCCGAACAAAACTTTTTGCCTACTATTATGCTGATATATGTTCCAAATATAGGCATCCATTTAGCCAGACGGTTAATTCCTGCCACGCACAGACTCCTCCCGCTTCCTCCTTTCCTCCCTCCGCCATCCATTGCCCCATTTCAGAGCCTCCCACAATAAAGGGCTAAATATAACCCATGTAACCGTCAATAATGTCCTAGCCCTCCCAATCCCAATCCTACCGGTAAGAGGCGCAGCCGCCGCAACAGCCCCAGCCCCAAGAAGAGACCGAAACATATTACTAGCCGCAACAGCAGCAGGCTGCTCAAAATGGAATCAACCAGAAGTGTAAGATGTGTATTAATCGCACCGGACATCACATGCCCAGCAAGACAGGTCATGACCAGTGGGCCGGCAAGATTAGTCTGGTAGGCCATTGCCCAGCTATAAGTGAACAAGAAGACGGAGGAAAGATACACCAACGGCAGTGTGATCTGAAGTCGGGCAGACTCGACCGGGAACTCGGTTAGATCGGTCTGTCGGTTCTTGGTGATCGTGATGCCTAGGCAATGGGCGTGCCGGCGGAAATTCCAGTCTGTGAGATAGCCTACTGTCCAGCGGGATGTTAGACTGCCGAAGGCGTAGGGGAGACAGCAGAGGCCGATTTGGAGGGCGTTGAAGCCGTATTTGCTTTCGAGTTGAGATGGGAGAGTGCTAAATACCGTCGCGTATCCGCAGAAGAGGAGACCGACGAATAGGAGGATTATCGCTGTTTCGTTTTCGCGGCTGATCTTGAAAGTCCCTAGGGTGCCTGGGCGATGTTTGGGAGGTGACTGCGTAGGACTACCCGCGGGCTTCTCTGCGGGCTTGAGCCATCGTTGACGAAGTCTGTCGAGAACGCGACGGTTCCATCTCTGCGGTGGTCTGGATCCGTTCCCAACGATATTACGACTGGTCTCTGGAAGAAACCAAATGACCACCCACATCATAAAGCCCGCAAAAGCGGTCAGAAACCAGAAGGCTGACTGCACCTGCAGATACTGGATTACGAGACCTCCAATCACAGGGCCGAGGGCTTGGCCTGCTGTGACGCCCATGGATGAGTATGCGAGATATTTGCCGCGCTCTGCCCTTGTGACCAAGTTATCAGCCACGGCGCTGCTGATCACGATCATTCCGCTGCTTCCAGAGCTTTGTAGGCAACGCAACACCATCAGGGCGGGGTATGCACTGTAAAGCTAAGCCCACGTTGGCCGCAATGTAGACGAGGAAGCAGACGAAAAGGGCCGGGCGACGGTCGTTGTGGTCTGAGTAGCTTCCCACTAAGGATAGTGCTAGACCTTGAAATATCTGGATAGTTGGTCGGGTCAGCCATGAACAGAGAGAGCCTTACCGGAATGCTATGTTTAACGTACCATGTAATCTGTAATACTAAGGTTGATCTTAGTTGGCGAGACATTGAGATCGTCGGTGAGACTATTGAGTGCTGGAAAGTAAATGCTGGCAGATATGGGAGATAGGAAGAGATAGGAACGCTGAGAACGAAGCAATGAGGATCGCAATGATCTTCTCCCTCTCTGACAAGACTGTATATGGGGGCTCGGTTGGTGGTGGAGTTTCTCCATTTGCATTCGCCTCAGCATCATTGTCTTTGAATTCCTGTTTTTCAGCGGTCATTGACCAATAATCGTGGCTCAATAGTAGTTTCAATAGGACCCTGGACCCAATAATTAAGGCTGATCTGCATGTCGATCAAGTTTGCATCATGGCGGATCAAGGATCTTCTTATAGTGCGTTTACCTACACCCCTCGGTGGACTTTTAGAGCCCTAACCGGTGTAATGATTGTAACCGCAATTACCGGCCTGTGATCACATCAAGGGTCAACTCAGGCAGCGGCGTAATGACGGAAATCAGCTGCAGGATGAGTGCAGGGGGGTCTCGATGATCAAGAAGACGAGTGGAGTGGCCGAGAATAGAACAGGTCTAGAACAATCACGACTCACACGAGACTAGTGTTTCTAGAGACACTACGAATCTAAAGGAAGACTTAATTGGTAAGAGGTGGACTTGGTCATTGACATCAACGTTGGAGCCATAGTCATCTTTACAGGCATTATCCACATAGCTAGGGCTACTGGAAATCAAATTATGTGGCAAACATCTTATAGTCAAATGGCTTGTAGTCACAGAGCCACGACTACCAAGCTGTGAAATCGTTAAGTCTTTCTAAAATACGTTCAAATGGCTTGCCTATAGAATTGCTAAAAGGACTGAAGGGCTTTTATGATCAAACGATCGAACGGTAGAATGAGGGCCTATTATAGGGGATCTAGAATAATAGGCAGAGTCACAAGGGCTTGCACCAAAAAATAGAACGGGAAACGCCTACGTTACCTACCTATATCTTACTCACCGGAAAGTACCTTGATATTGAAGCTACAGGTGTGACCTAACCCAAAGGTCAAAAAGTTAGAAGACCGCCGGTTTTCGGCGAAAAAAAGACAACAACTTTTGAACTTGATGCTCTTGACCACATCAACATCCTGAAATCTACTTTTCTTAAATTTGACAATGTCCTACACATATTTAGCATGACCGCCATGTGCCTGACATAAAGCCGGGAGCTTTCGCGGCGTAGAACGACCAAGGCAACCTATGCCCCTTAGATGTAGAGCACACCAAGCAGCAGCTTGGATATTCAGGCAAGATTGCCTCCAGTTAAGCGTTGGTGTTTCGCGTACAACAAAGGTCTAAACCGGCGTATGGTTTACCCTTGTCCTTGTTCTTCTTCGTTCTTGGGGGGCGGAATGGATGGTGAAATGAGTGCTTCCTGGCCGAAGCAACCTATGCTATTGTCGTTGATTTTGACATATATAACCCTATCTGTAGCCTTTACGTTAGAGCTCAGGACACAGTACCCTATTCACCTGGCAAGATACGTACCTAAGCTGACCTTGTTTTCAAACTAAAGTGTGTTTTGACAGACACAAACCAAAGACATGGTTGGAATATCGAACCTACAATCTTTGCATTCCCCTTATACTATCCCCAATACCCTACAGTTGTTTGAATATCTCTCATGATCTAGGAAATGAATGGCATACATACCTTGACTGTAATTTGAATGAGCCTGTTTGATAATCCCAGCTAACACATTTGTTATACTCCAGATATGAATCCGTGTGTGTTCATTGAACATCTGACCCATAAATGTGGTGTATAGCCACCACCACAAACTTTTTGGAGATTGAATTGATAATAAAACACCCTCATCCCTTGTACTGTACAATACCTGAGGAAATCATATGATTTTGTGATTGGAGGTACCTTTTCAGGGCGAGGGTAAGGGCGATATTGGCCATTACCACTAGCAACAAGAGCTATTAAATAGCCAAGAATAAGAATCAGGGCGCGGTGCATTTCAGCTGGGCTAAGAGGAGGTGCCGCTAACAAGATCAACAGTGAGATATTGAACAGAGTTGAGGGAAAACTTGAAAGGTCGATCTAGATAAATTCACCAGCGCCATGATCAGTGCTATTTGTGTAAGTCAGTTTTCCAAAATTGTTCCAATGCCCTGGAAACTACCTAATCTATGTTAATTACAGGGCTTAGGCTTGTCTTTGTTTGCAGGTGCCGGCCAGCCGATGTTGTTGGTTGTTGCCCGATCAAAACGGGTGCTATACAAAAGAGTCGAGCAACCGGTATTTAGCCCTCGAAGAATTGCAGTGGACCTAGGCACCAAACCGTGTAACAATGGGAAGTATGTTGCGAACAGGACGCAGGTCTACCAAGGCTATTCTGTAACTCTGCAAAGGACCTTTGCCAAGTTGGGACGGGTGAATTCGGTTGCTTAAACGGTCAATCAGGAAAAAGATCAAATTGACCAGATGGTTGGGTGGAGTGGCTTAGGCTAAGCTGGTGCTTTATAACGTGAACTAAATAGAAATGTCTAAAAAGGACTGCAATTTATGGAACACCAGAGGGAAATCGTTGTTTGAAGGTAAACCGTTATAGGAAACTTTAGTGAGCTGCGGTCAGGCGAAAATTACTAGATGACACCATTAGCCTGTACGGCGTGCATGTATATGGGTTGTCTCTACTGTCAATGGTCCATGCTTACCCTCCCAATCCCAGTCTTCCATGATCCCAAGCCAGTGTAACTTACCCTTGACCGTGTAGTTGATAAAGCCAGCCCGGGTCATAGGGTCAATCCCTTTTCTAAATGCGGCAGAGTCCGGAAAATCACAAGGCCCTCGATGTAACTGTGCATCCGTAGGAGGGTTAACGCCCAATATTCATGCCGTCAACGCTGCTGTTAGGGACACGAAGTGCGTCATAAGATGTCGAACTATCCATAGCGAAGCTACCTATCAGAGAACAAGGCTGATGCACTCTGATCAAGTCACGCAACCCGTGGTGGATCTCAAATTCATCCCGCCTCCGCCACACCTCCGACGTGATATCTCTACATCGATCGATCATCGTTGTCATCATGCGCGTAGACATGAGATCCCAGCGCTGGCGAACCCATTTTTGATCGTCTTCGTCAAATGCTTCACAGCCCGCTATCATCAGCGGGAAGATCTGTGCGTGTATTGTTCTAGATGATGGAGAGATGGTGGCGAGAAACACGGGGGTCTTCTGTGCTAATTTCGACATTGAGCATGATGCGGGAAGTTCAGGTACAGCTTGGCGCAGGAGCAGAGGCGAGGCATATTGATACGCCTCTGCCGTCTGGACCAAGTCCAAAATATATGAGTTGGGGCTATCCGAGTCTACCGAGGGGACCCATGCTTCGATAGCCATTCTGACTCCTATTGCTTTGGAGATAATAGCGGGCGAATTACGGTTCTCCGCCCGGCCCAGAACACGACGAACAAGCTTCACCAGGGAGCCAATTAGTGGAAAGAGCGCGGTGCCACAGCCCATGAGTGGGTCAATTTGGCGCTCATCTAGATAAAAGCTGAGCGAACTGTAACTATCTATGGGTTGAACCTCCATTGAAGTGACAAGGTTAGTACATGTCAAACGAGCGATGACGTCCCTGTACAGCCAGGTGCTCGCTAAGAATTTCAACCTGTTCAATTCGCTGACCGTTAATGTAGACATAAAGTCCTCTTGGATAGCCTGTCAAATAAAACCTTCAGCGCTATTTAGATGATTAATCCCCGTCCTCGACTTCTGGTAGTCCCAAGATTCAGCGTAGGCAAGGGCCACCCTTGTAGCAATGGTCTCCAGGGGCATGTCATTACTGTTCGCGTTGGTGCCGAGCGCTTGTATACTGCGATATGTTCCTTTCCTATCGTGTAAAGCTGCGGTAGAGCCTTGCTCATGTGCAAATAAGTCATTGCTGCAAGAGCGTGATGAAGCGCAGGACATTCAGCAGCCATTGGCCAGACAAGTGTGCGCCATGGGTTCTCTATATTAGTGTCTCTAATAGAGAGAATTTGGCTGGTATGTTGATCGAAGAGATAGCTTACTGTTGCTACTCCATCATCCCAAATTTGCCTCTGCTGAGAGAGTGCTTCTTGGTGAGTCGGATAGGAATCGTCCGATTCAAGTACATGAGCCAAATGTCCCTCAATAAGATCAGTCTCGTGGTGCCAAGGGAGATCCTCGGTTTGGGAGCTCTTGGAAAACTCATCTGCCGGAACGGTTATCTCATAGTTGGCAGTGGCCTGGTAAATATCATTATCGCTTGTCAGACCGGCGTCCGTCGCTTCCAGGCTCGAAATTGGAATTTGTGTCAAATCATAGCCTCCCGTATCCGCCGCAATGGCAGACTCGAAGCAGCCGAGATCCAGAGGATCTGTAGGTTTCTTGATGAATAAGGAGCTGCACATATCATTTAGGTTCTCCTGCTCTGATTCAAAAGTCGGAAACTCAGTCGTCAAATATGTTCTCAGCCCCGACCTCGGCGCTGCTTGATCCAGACGGCTCAGGTAGTACCGTTGTGGACTGGCATAATATGTTAGTCGGGGGAGTCCAGTCGCTGTTTGAGCCAGCAACTTGCGTGGGCGCGTCACCATTCTCCTGGACCGGGTCGTTGAGTCTCTCTGGCTTCATCGCTTTCGTCGACGGGCGTTTACCCGACCGACGATTGCCTAACAGAGTTAGTAGCATCCTCAACGGGGCCAGTTTCCTGCAATATAGACAGTACCATCGCTTTGATTGCAATCGTTGTTGACAGCTCTCCATCTCAGGAAATTTGGGTATCCGCCACATGTAGTACCACGACGAGAGCATTGGTGGCAAGACGGTTTCGTCTCGTCGCATTTCAGCCGCTTCGCTTTACATGTTATACATCCTGGCAACCAAGGTCAGCTGTTTTTCTAAGAGATAGCGACAGATCGAACGGAAATGGTTACCATTGCGGCTCCTTCCTTGTTGCTTTGGCATCTTTACTACTACGCTTTGTCCCACCGCCGAGAGCGATGGGCGTGTATTAGAAGAGGCACTCAGTAGTGCCATACATTAGCTTTCTGAAGTCTGGTGGAGGGTTTAGTTATTTCAACGTAGGTAGTAGTAAGACGAGATAGAGGGAGGCCAGCAGGAATATGCAGGGGGTGATCATGTGCCACGGCGAGACCTAAGGCTCGGTCGCATGGACTTCACATCTGCAGCTCAAAAGGGATAACCTGGCTAGGATTCGCATATACCCGATAATATCGGTTTACCTCGAGATAATAGGTAGGGCCCCGGCTGATCCGCCAACATTTAAGACCTGTAAGTATTAGAGGGCAGCATTTACTCGTGGACAAGACCTTATCTCTCTATGATGAACACCATTGGCGACATTTCCCGTAGCAGTTTCTCCGCATGATACCGGCATTTCCCCCGCATATCTTGCTTTTCTTCTTCTTTCAGTCCATCAGATCTCGGCATCTCCGCAGCTAACTCCCCGTTCTACGGATGTTGATTGGTTGGGAGACGCAGATGATAGGGCTACTCTGTATATGTGCACCATTTTAAGTGGCTACTCCGACAAGTCGCTGAGGGGAAACGTGTGAGCAAAGCAAACAAACGAATTAAAATGCTAGCTAGGCCTCGCCTCGGGCGCTTCACTCATACTTCTCCGAAAGTGCGGTCCTATAGAACGAAGAGAACTAATTTTCATAATCGACCATCTCGGTCAGTGTAGAACTAATATACTGCTGTTGATCACTGAGAAAGCTTCTCACTCCCTCAAGATCGAAGGGTAGCTGTTGGCGCCGATTCTTCTGCACCTGCGCAAGTTGCCAGTCGATGCGAGCCTTCAGAGTCTGCGGCCTGTACTCGGCGTACTGATGATAAAGCGCATCCTGGTAGCTAATAGGGCGAACCGTCGTCAAGACCACATCATCTCTCACGAATGGCGATTTGGGCTGAAATGGTGTGGCCATAGCAATGCGCTCCCCACCTCCGAACGCCTTTAAGGCCTTGTGTTCGATATAACGACCTTGCATCACTACCGCAGTGCCCTACAGATGTCAGTCAAATTAGGTAGCGGATGGAGGCTTCACCTTCTAGGCTTTCGCGCATTCTCTCAAGCTCGCTCTGCGCTGGCTTTTTTTCGTTGAATGATATGTTGCAGTGCCCTACCTCGTAGTCAATGGCGGGGACTAAGTCCAGTCCGGCAATAGCTGACACGGCTTCGAGAACCTGGGGCTATTCCATACCTGGTGAATAAATGGAGCCAGTCTGCATTCATGTTATTACAAGGTCAAGCCGGCACAGATTAGCAGTGCTTACGTTGCATCATGACCGCGGATCATATTCGTCGCAAAACTAGAAGACACCTGGCATTTCTCAAGCACCGCCTCGCTGAATATCTCTGCTCTCATCTGTCTGACGGCATCCTGGGCGAAAAGGCTGAAAGGCTCGGAGACTGCAGTGGGCGAGATGCCAACGCCGTCAAGTCCAATATCAGCCATCGACCAGATGTGCTTTGCAGGGGTGTGGTTCACATGTCGCACTGGGTCAAACTCTTCTTTCTCGACATTCCGGGCTTTAAGCACAAGGGATTCTGGCAAGCTCTTGGTAGGTCGGGTGGCCGTTTTGTTGGTCGGTCCCACCACTGCGAATCGGCCGGTGTCTGGAATCGCGACGCTGCTGGCGACTTCAACTGCTGCGGGCATGATTCTGATAGATATTCGATGGCCTAGTGAAAACCAAGTCTTGAGTCAACCTTCTCGATGATGAGAGGATATGATACTAATGGCCAATTGCAAATACTACTTATATATTGCAGAGGCCGATGCCTTCAAAGTACAAGAACGTCCAGGAATGTGAATCAACATCTTATCAGCATCATGGCTATCCCATCTAAAAATTGGAATTACTTGATATAGTAAGTTTCAAATGCGCGAGGATATCAGTATCTCATGAAATTGAATGTTGAAAAAGCCACCGTATATTGAAATTCCCGTAATAGGTATAGCTTCAAGAAATCGATCTAGCCGAAAGCAGTATACAAATTACCCGAATAGGTAATACTGACCATGAATTCTCCTAGTTAGGGTACGACGTAGTTTGGCCATGACAGTACAGCGACAGGTCTTCCTTTGTTATCAATGCATCCCATGTGGTCTAGAAAGCTTCGTGGCTTTGCTTGGTGACTACGTCGCAGCTGTGAAGGTTGGGAATTCCATGTTCTCTTTGATCCTGCAAGCCAGTAGCAGCACATTGACTTGGCGTTGCGCCATGGTCTACCTGCAGTTTTATCCACCATTTATCTGCATGCACATTTACTGAACTTTTGACTACCATCTTTAAACGGTATAGATGCTCTTCTAATCAGTTTCTAGATGCACTACATTACACTCCATACGCTGCACCCAATCCACCAACCCACCCATTTCCCAATCATAACAACATCATTACCCCCAAACCAATTCACATTAACATGTCGACATACGCAGAAGCCACTATATAAATCCTATCTCTGCGTAGTACTTTTAGCCCCGCTCGAATCCAGCTCCGGAACAGGAGCCGAGTGCTGGCCCATCTCCACTGGTGGTGCCGCCGGCACCTGAGCATAGCCATGACCATATTGATTATGGCCCATTCCCATTGACATCCCAGCCGCAGCTGTACTCGCCTTCAATGCCTCCAGTTCTCTCCTCGAGGCGGCTCTCTGTTTCCTTTCCCATGCGCCCCAAATCAACGCAGAACCAGCAATAAGGCCCAGGGGAATACTCAATCCAAATCCGATAGCGAGGCGAGTCGGCTGGTCATCCTTACCTGATTTATCTCCTGAAGCATCACTGCTGTTGTTACCAGTAGACCCAGAAGCCGATGGGGACGGAGAGGAAGAGCTGCTGAGGCTGTAATTGGCCAGCGCCGCGACACCAGGGATCACGGTTGCCTGTGAGAGTGTAAAGGCATGGTCGACGGCACATTTGATCGAATTGTTGTCGATGCTCACGACGCTTCCACAGCAGTACTGGTCGTCGATTGCATTGACGACCCAGTACCCGGTGTTCGTGTTCCAGCGCGCTGTCCATTCATGAGAAGTTAGTAAATCCGTGGTCGTCAGTAGTAGGAAAGTTAAAGGGCCCTAGGAGGGAACCCAGGTCAAGCTCGAACGTACCGCATGGTTGCGCAGATTTACAAGCGCCACCCCATTGCTGGTCTGTGCAGCTGCCTCTTGACATGGCTGGAGGACTGCCTGAACTTTGAAGGTAGCAGAGGCCGTTGGATAAGCATATGTCGTTTTTATTGCAGCAGGTGGTTATTTCAGCGCTGGTGTTGCAGGGGACATCGGCTGTGGCGATATTGCCATTGACGAAGTAGCAGGTCGCATCGCTGTCTACTGCTACTGCTCTAGCCGCCAATGCTAAGAGTGGGAGAAGACGCAAAAGAGTGAGGGGGCGGAACATAGTTGTCTCTATTTATCTTCTCCTTGGCGGGTTTTGTTGTAGATATTAGATGCGGCGCGTGGAGTCAGCGTCTGGGCATAACTTTGTCACGGCAGGATGGATAGGGACTGCACGAATGTCATGTTGGAAAACATAAATACAAAAGAGGGGGGGAAGACGAAGGGAATTTTCTCCTTTTAACCCATCTGACATTTGTCGGTAATTAATCCAACCAATAATTAGGGAACATTAGGATAAACGACTAATAGGAGCTAAATCCTTCAACGTCTGATCAGGTAAGCATCGTGACAAGGGTGGAAGAGGGAAGGTCCCTCACCGTGAAAGAGCCTCCTCTCTTGGAACCTCTTTATTGCTGTTCATTTTGGATTTAATTTAAGATATCTGCAGTCTTCGACTGAGTCAATGTTACCACGAACCCGGTATATACGCCATTTCTGTACTTGCCTCCGTGCCGTAAAAGCCGACGCTCTTCTACATGTCGATCCAAGCACCTCTTGATTCGATGTCGGAGGGATTGGGATCGACAAAATGTCACTCTTACAGCCTTGAGAGCCTTCCACCGCCTTGGGGTCTTAAATACCTGAGCTCATCCGTGGTGGGGAAAACTTGCCTCGTCGGGCCTATAAGGTTTTCTTCAATCTTCTTGGTGGTGGGTCTAGCGGCCGTGACCACCGGCTTCAGGGTTCGGGACGCAGCGAACCCTAAAAACCATTTATCGAGATCATGCTATGCATAGCTTTATCTTAAATCTCATATGAGAAGCTTGTGGGTTCTTGTTGTCTGGTGCCCGACGCTGGAATTGAGATGTACCCCGAGATTGAACATGCTAAGCAGTACATGCATCTTGTCCTGGCGTTGTGTGGCTTCGCGGCCTTGATACATGTCAATCAGCTCGCCTATGGAGAGTGCTTCCTGGCGAGCTTCGGATTGAAACATTGCCCTCTTATGAGATCGGTTACTGAGCAGGTCAGACCTTGCAAGCCTTGACAACACTCATGATACAGGTTTTACCGTCTTAATTCCATGGCAAGACATACCCACTTTGTCGCAAGCTCCCTCGTAACTGAGATATATCGTGCAGCGACTATTTCGTGGAGCACCTAACATAACCAATCAGTAATTTCTCCGAATATTGGGGGAACTCCCTTACCCAAACCTGTCGAAACCAATCCCGTCCCAACAACCCCAAAGTAGATGCTTGGTCTATCTAACTAGTTTATGGAGTAGTGGATTTGACATCTTCAGGTTCATCTCTCAGGGCATCCGCAGCAAGGTGTATATTTTAAAAGTACCTCATCGCTGCTCTATGGTGTTTCACCCAGCTACACAATGACACGGTGGCATGATATATTTAACTCAAAGGGAAAAGGATCAAGAATTAGTCTTCTGTTAGTATTCTATATAGAAATCTCAGTCCTTCTACTTCTCTATTGTATCCTTGCCTAGTCGACAGGTCATCTACCCTGTACCAGTAGATACGTATAAGAGTTCTAAAGTAGCTGATGTTCTTTAGTCAGAGTTTTCATCGGTTTGTTATTATTTTGATGAACTAGATTGGCAAGATAGAGATATAGACATTGCTTGTTTCTTTCTACCCACGTGAAATAAAGAAACTAAGAGAATTTGAGAACAGCAGATATTTAGATAGATGAGATAGAGATATAACTAAAAATCCTTTAGCCAGTGTTTATTATACATTAGTTAAGCAGTATCTATTGTTGATTTATTAGTCAAAAATATTATCTAGAGTGCCTTACAAGACAGTATTTCGCGGTCATGAGATAAAGGATTCAATAATTGAAAATTAGTTAATCTATTTCTCTATACGCAATAAATAGGGTGGAAAGAACACGTCAGCAAGACGAGTAAGACGGGGGTTCTCTGGATAAGATCTATTGGGGTCAGGATAGAGAGGAGCTTCAGTTGAAGTAGAGTGAAGTAGAGTGAAGTAGAGTGAAGTAGAGTGAAGTAGAGTAAAGTAGAGTGAAGTAAAGTAAAGAAAAGTAAAGTAGAGTAAAATAAAATAAAGTAAAGTAAAGTAGAATAAAGGAAAGTAAAATAAAGTAAAGTAGAGTAAAGTAAAGTAAAATAAAAAAAAGAAAAGTAAAGTAAAGTAGAGTAAAGTAGAGTGAAGTAGAGTGAAAAAGCGTGAAAAAGCGTGAAGTAGAGTAAAAAAGCGTGAAAAAGCATGAAGTAGAGTGAAAAAGAGAGGTTGTAGTAAAATTGCGGTCTGACAGAACATGCAGGTATCAGCCTATGATATAAGAGTGGCAGGGATAAATATGAAACTGGTGCAATCAGGCTTGCAGTAGCCTTGCCAATCGCTATAATGGTTTCAACCAATAGACATGCACTGCAAGTCTAAACGCCATTTTGTTGGTTTAGCCTGACCACTTGCCAAGATTGGCCCCTTATTTTCTCATCCACGCGCATTTCTGGCAAAGCGCACCAGGACACAATGAGGCTGAGTGTTGTAGAACTGTTCAACGAGTATATTTTGGCATGTGCCAATCAAATTTTAGCATAACAAACCTCTTCCACACCAGGAACCTGTATATATAAAGAAGCCATGGATTGTGCAATACTGAAAGGAAGAGTCACTTCATCCACATGAGCAAACATCTTGATCCTTGATTGTTTACGTATAGCACATCAGAGATCACTTCCAAGATGGCTCGTAGTAAGCAGGAAGATGCAGAATGGGAAAGTCATTATCACGAGCTCAAGTCCTTGTGGCTAGATCAACGGCAGAATGTTGATCAGATTCGAAAACATATGTCCCAGAAATACAATTTTTGCAAAAGGTTAGTACTGGAGCTCAAAAGCTTTGTCCAGTCCAGTTGACATTCTTCACAGTAAAGACCAGTATACCCGACAGTTCAAGAAGTGGAATTTCAAAAAGAACGCCAAACAAGAAGAATGGCGTTATGTTGCACACACTCGCCGAAAACGTAAACGGGATGGAAAAGACCCGGGTGATGTTTGGATGCACGGCAATCTCATCCCAAAGGCGAAGGTGAACAAGGAAGAGGCTCGCCATGTTTCATTATCATCTCAGTACCTGGGACTAGATGACACTGGTACGTATCTTTGCTTTCTCGTGCTTCAGTTTCCCTGGTTCAATACTCAATCATCCGTCTTCTATAGATCCCAAGACTCCTGAGGGAGTCGTTGTTTGTACGCCTGCAGCAGCGGTAGGTAACGTAGTCCCTCAGGATCCGGCGAATATTCTTGATATGGATTGGTCTCAAGACCTTGGTAGAGCAGGTATGTATACAGCGGGTGAAGACGATCTTTGGTTCTGGATATGGAAACTAATAAAAGAATAACAGCTGGTGGCGGCTTTACTGAGGAATCTGACCTATTTCCAACCGCTGGTGGGATAGCCCTTGAACTCCCTATTGAGATCCCGCAACTTAGCCCATCAGCCTTCGATGCTCTAGTAAATGAGGAGCCAGTCCCAACTTCATTGAATCACGCCGATGCAACATCGGGCCATGGCCTGCAATTGACGCCGGCTACCACCCCCACATCCACTGATCGGGACGAACCCATTAACCGCAGCCATGACCTGGTGAGTAACGAGATCGTCGAAGAAGTGCGCCGGATTTTTTCATACCATCGTTGCACACCCGGTGGTAAGACTCTGGATGAGTTTGTTTCCTCCCTTGAGCCTATCACGGTGGGGGACGTCAACAGCGATTTGACCCAAAGAGCCAAGAACATATTTCAGTCGTGCTCTCCTGACAACCTGTCACATTATCTCAGCCTCTGTGTCTATCTATCATCGAACAATATGATGTCCCTGCTGTCCACGGACAGACTGGTACAGTTAATTGTGAAAACAACTCTCAATCCCGGCTTAGGGCGCTCGTGAAGTCCACAACCACAACGATGGAGATATTCAAAAGCAACCTCTTAGCCAGTGCGGCAGCGAGAAGTGAAGTCGAAATCTGCCAAATTCTAATTGATGCTGGAGCAGATACAGATGCTCCCAGTGAATCTACTTGGCGAACGACAGCTCTTCACAGAGCGCTTCGCGGTGGAAACCTAGAATGTGTGAGGATGCTGCTGGATGCTGGTGCAGACCCCAATTTAGTAGTGGATGGGAAGACGCCACTGCACATTGCATGTAATGTGCACAACCCATATGACGCCGTGAAAATCTTGCTTGATTCTGGGGCGCATGTAAATCCTCCACAAGACTCCGCCCGCCTCACACCCCTCCAATGGGCTGTGAATAATCGTGAAGTAGAGGTGGTGCGATTGCTTCTCGATACGGGGGCCGATCCAAATTGTTTCACAACTTCAAAAAAAGGAACGGCGTTGCAGATGGCATGCCGGAACTCGGACAAGGACGAAATGGTAGAGCTTCTGATAGCGGCAGGGGCGGACATTGAATCGCGCTCCGGTTATCGTTATGATGCGAAGGAATATTTTGAGAGTAGCGACGAAGAGTCTGACATTTGTTCTATGGACGATTCTTGGGATGTGGCCCAGTCAAGCTGTTTCTGCTTTCAGTCACCCATCCTCATAGCTGCCGAGAACGAGAACTGGGAGGCGGTTCAGCTCTTGCTGGAGGAAGGGGCTGCTGGTAATCCCAGCTTGAGGAAATGCACTGTTCAAGCCTTTAAAGAAGAACTTGATTGCCAGCTGTGGCATTGGCCGGCTGTCTTTACTCCACTGCAAGCAGCCATACGAGCGCAGAATATTACAATGACTCGTATGTTCTTGAGCGCCGGTGCACATATTGATGCCCGCCCGAGAAACAAGTACGGCCACACCGCACTCCAGATAGCTGCTATGATGGGAAATGAGAGGCTTATTCAGATTCTCTTACGAAAGGGAGCCAACATTAATGCCGCTGCGAGTGTCTATCATGGACGGACCGCACTGCAAGCTGCTTCTATGCATTTAGATACTGCACCGCTGAGCCTCTTGCTCAAGGAAGGGGCAGAGGTAAACGCGCCGCCTGCCGAGGAAAGCGGCAGGACTGCACTACAGGTAGCAGTCGGTGCAGGTAACATTGAAGGGGTCAGAATTCTTCTTGATGCAGGCGCAGCCGTCAATACCGTTCCAAGTCGCACTACGGAGATGTCTGCTCTCCAGGAAGCCACTCAAATCCGAGATCCTTTAGTAAGAAACGAGATTGTACATCTACTTCTGCGTGCCGGCGCACACACCGAGCCCCCCAAAGGCCAGGAAGAACACGCGGCACTTCATACGGCAGTAGGAGAGGGAGACCTGGAGATGACAGAAATGTTGCTAAGAAAAGGGGCCAGCCCAAATGTGGGTTTCTGTGGGCGGACGCACCTGACCCCGCTGCAGAAAGCATCGTTACAAGGAAACGAAAGTCTTGTTCATTTATTGAGAAATCATGGAGCAGATATACACGCCCCTCCCCATTGGAGCGGAGGTCGCACGGCGTTGCAAGCTGCAGCTAAAAATGGACACATATCTTTAGTGAAGATGTTATTGCAATCCGGTGCAAGTTTGAGGGAGAAAAGAGCTTCCTTGAGAGGGATCTCAGTGATGGAAGCTGCTGCAAAGAGATGCGACAAGCAACTCATCCAGCTTCTCTTCGATCAGGACCCCGACATCTTATCCTCAGACCCAGATACAAAACGGAGTATCTTAGGGGAAGCATTAAAACACTGGAGATGTGAGGTGTCTCTGTTAGAACTCCTGCTTAAAGGCGGCGCAGACGTTAATAATACAATCGCCTCTACCCCGGCTCGGTCGTGTCTTCAACTAGCAGCAGAAAGAGGCAATATAGGATTTGTTCAGTGTCTACTTACTGCAGGCGCTGCTGTCAACCACCGCTGGGAGTCCACGTGGTTTGCCAATGTCACAGCCCTTCAGGCTGCCGTCCATTCTCGTAATATTGACATAGTCCAGATGCTCCTTGAATGGGGGGCTGATGTCAATGCACCAGCGAATGAGAAAGGAGGACAGACTGCTCTCCAAATTGCAGTGTCCCAAAACTATTTCGAGATGGTAGAGCTCTTAGTGCAGAAGGGCGCCGATATTAATGGTCTGCCCAGTCCTCGGCGAGGCCGAACGGCCCTTCAGGAAGCAGCGAGTTCTGGCTATGTGCAGCTGACCCAATACCTTCTGAATCAGGGCGCCGACGTTAACGCTAGAGCTGCACATTTTGGCGGAATCACCGCACTACAAGGGGCTGCAATTAATGGCAATATCCGCATAGTCATGATGCTACTTTCAGCTGGGGCGGACATCAACGGAGCACCCGCCATAGAAAATGGACGTAATGCCATTGAAGGCGCTGCAGAGAATGGCAGGCTTGATACTCTACACCTCCTCTTGAACTGCCACCCGGATACAGAAGAATTTGAGATCAAAAGGAAGCGAGCGGCAAAACTAGCGCTCGCGAGTGGGCATTTGGCGATTGGGCGATTCTTGATGGCATACCGGAAACAGGCTTGGACGTGATGAGGAGGCGTCCCGCTCGTGCCTGTTTCCAATAAAAGGGGTGAAAGACGAGGCATATAAATGGTTTATGGCTGTTTCCCTATAAAGCTTTTATGGCCTTACCTTGAGAGAAAATTATGGGCTCGAAAAATGGTAACCTTCAGGAGTGGACGGTCAACCTAATTCCAATCCACTAGTTGATTCTAGTCTATTTTTACCATCATATATGTATTTCAAGAGAAGCTATTGTAGATCGATGGAATGACCATTCACTGGTGCCGCGCAACGAGCCACTACCCTAGCTCACGAATGATGTCCCGGTGTTTCCTATGGCAGGTGTGACGACAGGACCTTGGAAATTCCCTTCAAGGGGGCAAGTCTCCCGGTCTACGTCGGTCAGAGGATTACCCATGGTTTTATTAAGCCCAGTTGCTGAACTGCGGTCAGTAGGACAATCCATATGTCCATAGAATACTTTGGTCTAGAAAATGACCATTACTCACTGGCTATCTTGGGGCAGTAAGACAGCATCATTTGTGTAGGTTGTACAGGAGCGCTGCAAACAACAGACGAATGCTATAGAAGTTGAACTGAAGTAACAAATTCGATGGAGGAGCCTGGCGGCCCTTTCTTCAAACAGACAAACTCAGATGAGACTCGAGATTCATCTAGGCTATTTGACATTCCCAATTCCCGCCTGTCTTCCATGTGCAGACGTGCCAAATAGTGGAATATCCGTGGCGGGCAAATTCGAACTTTTGCCCTATATCCATCCAGTTGCTGAGAGTACGAGCGGAGGATCTGGCATCTGGATGATTAGGCCCTAGTACTTTGCTGCGCAACTCGGAACATTTTTTCATCAGAGTCAAGGCACCTTGGAGCTTCCCCTGGGATTCCCAGGAATAGGCCAGGCTATGCATGCTGGTCAGAGTATTAGGATGCTCAGCCCCCAGCACTGTCTTCCTGGCGCTAAAGCATGAGGGAGGTATTCCCGCCAGAGCAGTCGATTAGTATGGTTATTATCTGGAAAACCTTCCTTCATCTGAGCAGCCACACTTTCAACCCAGTGACTCCACAGCCCATTTTTTCTAAGCCAATTTCGGGTCGCTATATGCACCAGTCTGTGCATATTTATATCCATGCCTTAGTTGTTGGTAAAGGAGTATGCGTTCAGAAGCCCCAAAGCGTCAAGGCTTTACTTCTTGGTTGTTTGAAGTGGAAGAAGAGACCGGGGGATGTTTCGTGGATTGATACAGGCCATAAAAGATAGACAGTCTGCTGCTAATTGATTTTGACGCTGAATTTGTTTAAACGATATTAACCAGGTGGTGATCACCGGGTTCTGGATTTCCTTATAGCGTCCTGGATCCCTAAAGTCTTCACTAAGGAGGTCCACAGCATCTTGTTCCTGCTCTCTGAGAAGCGCAAGGTAGTCAGACAGACTTATACTGCTTTCAACTGTATATGCTGATGCCTGCGTAATTGCCAAGGAGAGATAGGCCAGTTGCTCTAGGAGACTGGCTGCAGTCACATTATCTTTGAGCAAGTCCTCGTCTGCCAATGTTTTCCCCAGAATTTGAATTGCGGTGTCTTTATCCATATCTGGAATTGGAATGATTTTGAACGGTGCCAGATTCATGGCGAGTTTTCAGTTTCGAGTAGTGAATAGAATGCGACCTTGTTTACTCTGAGGGAGCATGTTCTCGAGAGCTGGAGCTGTGTCATTGGCTGTTAACCACATCTCTGTATCATCTGCATTGTCGAAAACCAGAAGCCACTTGCCCGCATGCTCAGAGCTGAGGTATGTCTTGATCTGTTCTTTCACTTCCGCCGGCTTCATGTCATGAAGTTCGAGTGTCTCTGCAATATTCAGAAATGCTTGCTCTATTATTGTATGGCTAGTGCATGGGAGCCAGAAAACTGAACACTTCTTATCTTGATCCCGTATGCGGTATGCCAACTCTATGGCCACTTGTGTCTTCCCGATCCCTCCCAACCGGCGATTGTAACCCTCCTGGGCCCGTCTTGCATTGCAAGTAATTCTTCCAGCTTCGTGATTTCATCCTGGCGACCCACAAATTTTGGATTCCTTGGTAGCGAGACCATCCAATGCCGCACTCTATTATTCTTCAGCGAGTCGTAATCTGTACGACAAGCAGGCATAACTAATAGCAGAAGTTTTGTATAGGCAGCTGCTGTTAACGCTGCATATCCTTGCCACTGTTTTTGCTTATGGGAATCACAATAGTCGCATAGTCGCATATTTTTCGGATCACAAGTGTTGGAAGCTTATTCATGAGGCCTGCTGCCTCCATCTCAAAGCAGAGTATCCCGTGCTATTGAGCTAGACGGTCTCGTGATTCCGGGTCCTTCATCACGCGGTTCCCTGATGCGATCAAACCATAGTGAATATACGGTGTCCTCATATCACGTGGTTCTCGGTCGAATAATTGTTCTTTATCACACTTTTCGCAATCCAGTCCCTTGTCGGCATGGTGATAGAAGGAACAGAAAAGAAAATCTGTCTGCTGTTCCGGCGGGGAGAATCTTTCTTTTATGTTAGGGTTTTGTTCCAGTGCTGCATTCACTAATTTTGAAATAGCATACTGGCCACCTGTCATTTGTTGCTCTTCAAGTTTACTCACGTGCGTTAGGAGAGCCGGTGGTGGTTGATTCAGGATGCCTGTGGGTTCGAATTGTCCACTCTGAACTGCCTTGCCATAATCGTACTGTATCACCCCACCATACTTTCCACCGGGTTTGCTGACAACAACGTCGCCTAATCGACTGTCATTACATTTGCTCGGGATCCCGCCCCCAATTCCCACCATCAGTCCAAACTGAAGCTGGGGAAAGGTCAAACGCATGCGAGATATGACAGCCGCGGCAGACACGGTTCCATACACGCCATTTGGTAGGTAGGCAATGACTATGTGATGGTATAGCGATATCCGAAGCGTTCCGAGGCCCATCCATTGAGAAACAGCCCAATTATTTCTCCTACATATGCACCGTTGCTCAGACCTGCTTGCCACTAAAAATCTTTATCAGTAACCTTGCAATTGATTTATCGGTTCAAGCTATAAAAGAAAAATACATACCCGAGCCGGTACTTCATATTTCCCGTCTGACGTTAACTCGCCGTACTTCCGGTTGAACTGATCAAAAGCGTAGAAATTGTTGACCAGACTGATGTCGTCGCCTTCCATGACGATGCAAGTAGAGATAAAAACACTCCACGCGACAGCCTTGGGGTAGAGTTTGATGCCTTGCAACAGGGTCATCTGCTGCTCCTTATCCGTAGCGGCTTTGGCATTATGAACGATCTTAGCCACGGAAGCCGTGGAGTCCTGACGATCGTTGCGGGAATCTGGCAATGGCTCGTCCGCCGAGGCGATGGCATCCTAGGGCTTGAAGGAAGCCAGGTTGGGCAATTTCTGTCCCCAATGGAAGGGGAAATGAAGAAGGGGGAGACAGAGATGTGAGCAGGTTGGACTTTCCAAAGAAAAGGGATGGGCAATCTGGACAAGAGATTGCACCGACGTTCCTCTCCCGGTATGGCCGGTGGGACGACTGTCGCTAGAAATTTATGGCCTATGGCTCGGCGGGGCCTCTAGAGTCCCCGCTTCCATTTCTGCCCAGGAACATCACCGACTGCGCCCTGGTCGTCAGGGAGTATGTTTGGTTGGATGGTTCAAATTTTCTGGACTGAACGCCAACACGGAAAATTTTAGAGACGGGAAGCCCTAAAATGGACTAACACGAGACCGGGGAGTGCGGGGAAACGGAGATTTGACGCATGCTCAGTAGCAGATCATAAGCGGCCAAGCCATTAGCCGACCTTAATGATTGGATTGTTTATCGAATTGGCTTCATTCGTAAGGTTTAGAGCTTCCAAGTTAATGGAGGAAGAAAGAATCGTAGAGAAATAGAAAGATGAGTTGTGATATCCAAGCAACAAAGATCTGAGATCAAGGAGTCACCGAAGGCAGAATAGAGTCATACAATGGGCTTCTACAAATGGTTCAACATTCGGAATAATACATTTTGTAGAATTAATTTAATAAATTTTTATATATCTTCCTGGCATCTGCTCAGGATCAGTAATGCTGGTCTAGACCTTCTCTTGTCCCTTGTCCCGTGCCTGTGTCATGTGAAATACGAGACGGTAACAAAAACAAGCAAATTGAGCGAAACCAGTAAGGTCCCATCACGAGTCAATAGAATTCTAAGAGGCATAGGTTGAATTTTCTCCTGTATATCTATACCTGCAGGTACCACCACTCTATTGGCATGGAGGGAAAGGAAGATCAAAAAAGAGGTCTTCCTGGCAAAGTCTTAATCCCCGAAAGCGGCGCTAGCATCCAATAATGGACGAATAAATAGAATACCTAGAAATTAGGTGTTACGCACATATCAACATATCGTTTGTTCATTAGCTCTCAATACTACCTTATATAATATTAGGGTTCTGTTCCCTATGGCTACCCTAGTCATATCAGAACGCATAGATTGGAATGCTTCTGTTAGTGTCTGCAGTCTGCACCCAATGACTTCTTGTGAATAGTAGCTTTGCAATTCGTATTTACTAGTTGAAAACCCTTTATATTATTTGTTGTATTGTTCTACCAATCCTTCATTCCGCTTTACCGGCACATGTTATAGCCATAGTGCAACCATATGAGCACGCCGGATAATATTACACCGGCCCGCTTGTGCCTTAGGTAGGCTTTTTTACCCCTAAATACATGATTACTTCGTGAATGCTTCGAAGGCTTGTCTAATGGCTGTCAGGTAGCCGTCACTTCAGAATAAAATTAATAGAATTTTAAAATAAACGTATCTGCTGCAACCCTAAACGGCCATCGTAGAAATGATCATCATATCTCACCGCTAAAAGCAAACATAGCCCACCAAAAGCTATTGCCTAGCCATGAGGTACAATACTTGTAGTATGAGGCCGAGTAGCCGAATAAATATTATGTGGTTCATTCAGCTCCAATCTCCACAAACGATACAAAGACACCTCATCAAGAGTACAACATAGTAATACACATAATCATAAAATTCGGAAAGCCCAGCCTTCAGATATCCGTCAATCTACTAGCAGAAAAGTGACACATCCTCACTTCTTCTGTTCACTCCTGCTGAATATGCCCCCCGCCGAGTGTCCAACGTTCTGGGAGGTGTTGCCGAGTCCTTCACTGGTGCCACTGAGAGTCTTCCCCAAGCCCTCAGTCGCTCCACCGACGGTTTTTCCCAATCCACCCACAGTGGCGCCCAGGGTGCCGGTCAGTCCATCGACGGTCTTGCCCAAGGTGTCGCCGACCCCACCAAGGCCGGCTAGAACGTCTGTCAGCACAACTAGTCATGTAAGTAGGTCGACATAGACCAACAGATCGGCCAAATAGATGACCATGTATGTACAATCATAGGAAGGAGTGTCATGTCGCTGCGAAAGCAACGGAAGCACTTACAGTTCTGGTTTTTATCGGAGGAAGACAACATTATCCGATAGATACAGAGAATCGTTGTGCTTTGTCCTCTACTTTGAACTCTCCCTATAGGGAAAGGGAGGGAG